>JAVTVY010032616.1:0-14251 GCA_036873755.1 Hanleya hanleyi
CGAGTGACCCCTCTGTCATGGGTTTTCCAGAAAAACGCGAATTTGTCACTAAAATAATGTTCGAGTGAAATATCCTCAAGACTTAATTTCTGGTGTGATGACAAGACTGAGTACGTTTAGTAATCATACTGGCAGATTTTCAATATATGCGCGTTGCTATGTCAGTCACATTCATGGAGTATTGAAATATACTGACCAATGTGCGCTGATTTTTTTTGTTTTGTTTGCATTCTTGGAGTATTCTTTATAAAATGTCTGCATATTAGTTTTCAACAAAACGGCAATTTAAAACTATGACCCTACGTTAATCTAAGCCGTCCATCTACCGCCAGTACAAAAAAAATAATTAAATCGATTATTTGGATGAAGGCTGTTGTTGTTATATCGTGTTATATCCGCTGACATAATATGCCTGACGGGGATATAGCTCAGTGGTAGAGCATTCGACTGCTAAAGACTTTGTATATATGATATATTTGTTGAATAAATATTATTCAAAAGAAAAAAAAAAGAAAAAAAAAGAGCATTCGACTGCAGATCGAGAGGTCTCCGGTTCGATCCCGGATGTCCCCTTTTTTCACGTTATTTTTACACAACATGTCCGCGTAAAATGTGATACTGAACATTCAGTTTTGTTGAGAAAGATTTTTTTCTCAACATTTCACCACCAGGCTCTCCTCCCCATTAACGTCTTCTACTACTAGAATATTTAATACCAAGTGCGACACGCAACATATAGCAACCACTCAAATGATTCTCCGTGTCAACAATCCAAACATTTTAACTTTATTTTTCAACTCATTCAAATATTGAAGGCATGGATTTGAGACATTAGGACACTGGGACTTCCCTTATATGTGTTGTAATTCGACTGCCTTCAAGAAAATACCTAATCACTGCAATCGTATACAGTATTCTCTGCAGAACTCCACCTTCCCTACAAGAGCATAAAGTAAATACGTCACACCAAACTACACATTGCTGCATGTACGACAAATTATGAAATAGAGATGTTCGCATACGTTAACCCCTAAACGTAATCTCTGCCGAACGTGATAATTTTTCGACAATTTTCCGCCGTCATTGCAATGAGAAATGAAAGGTTGGTGCGAAGGAGTGGAGGTATCGTATTTGTTCTATTCAGGTGCGAGTTTTATTTCAATTCACTGCTCCAGAATATGCCGCTCAGCGGGCCTATTTGGGGTGCCTGAGCACTACTTTCAGCAGGCAGAGGGAAAGGCAAAATCAATAGTTCGGTGTAAAAGCGCCAAACTTGGAATTTCACATTGAGGCACTTGACTTAAACAGAACTACTTCCTACCAAGAAGTGAAAGTCTAAATTCAGTTCGTGAATCAGTCATGTTACTTTGTCAAATTATTTGATGGTTTTAGCCGAATGGATCGCGATGATTGCATAATGTGGAAAACTACTTTGTTGGTATATAAAACAGGTGTGGTGGTACTGTTATATTGGGGAAGAATTGTAGCTGTTAATACACTCTGTGGTCCGGGCAGGAAATAATTTCAAGTGAAACAACAACAGAGAATTAGTCCATCCAATGGTATCAAAAGGGCGAACATTACTGAGAGAAGCTATGACCATCTTTGAATATTTATTGATTCACATTCTAATGTATTTTGCCATGTTGAGTACCCTTGGCTTCTTTGAGATCTGCTTTCTTGCTATGCACTGGTTTAGGTTTAAAATACAGTAAATGACGTCACTTCCACCAAAGGTCGATGTTCGTGGTAAGAATATCCCACATTAAACGCTCAGTTGTGTTATTATTGGATAATATCATAGCTACTTTTATTGTGTCCCGCTTACTTAGTAAGTCTCGATTTATTCCTGAAGAAATTGTGACAGTCGCGATCTTTTGTTCTGTACAGGACATAATCAAACGACGATACCCACGTGACCAGCACAGACCGCTGAAAGGTGCTCGAGTGTGGTTCGGAACATTACACATGAAGATGAAGGAGTGGTTATCAACAACATCGGTGAATAGTTACGGACTTGAGTACGAGAAGGTCATTTTTTATAGCGAGCTGAACCTGTTTAACCTGGTGCGTAATGGCAGAAATTGATAGTGTATTTTAACCTGCATAGAGGTGCAAATAAATTTGTATTCACGTGAGAGTTTGTATCGTGTTCATCAATCCCTAGTATTAACTGTTTTTGATGATAGACAATGTGCTGCGGGTATGACTCAGTGGTAGAGCATTCGACTGTAGATCTTGAGGTCTCCGCTTCGATCCCGAGTGACCCATCTGTCATGGGTTTTCCAGAAAAACGCGAATTTGTCACTAAAATAATGTTTGAGGGAAATATCCTCAAGACTTAATTTCTGGTGTGATGACAAGACTGAGTACGTTTAGTAATCATACTGGCAGATTTTCAATATATGCGCGTTGCTATGTCAGTCACATTCATGGACTATTGAAATATACTGACCAATGTGCGCTGATTTTTGTTGTTTTGTTTGCATACTTGGAGTATTCTTTATAAAATGTCTGCATATTAGTTTTCAACAAAACGCCAATTTAAAACTATGACCCTACGTTAATCTAAGCCGTCCATCTACCGCCAGTACAAAAAAAATAATTAAATCGATTATTTGGATGAAGGCTGTTGTTGTTATATCGTGTTATATCCGCTGACATAATATGCCTGACGGGGATATAGCTCAGTGGTAAGGCGTTGGACTCCGAGGTGAAAGGACGTGTTTTCTGAGCTCCGCTAACACCTGTATTGTTGCTGCTGAGATTTGAATATTGGACTGTTGGTGTGGTGTGAATTCGGCTGGCACTATGGCCTCTCCTGTGGGCCAAAGACGTGATGTTTTACCAACCGAAAAGAGGCATTACCTAAAGGATCTATCGATGATTGTTGAAGTTGGAGATGTTAAGACCATTTCTGCTGAGAAGGTGATTCAGTGTGTCGAACAAACATGTGGCTTGAACACAATTTACGCGTGTGTTCCGAAAGGTACGACTGCGTATGAAATAACTTTGTCGGACAGAAATTCGAGCGACTTACTTTGTGAGGGAGTTGCCATTGATGGTGATAATTTTATGTGCAGTGAAGTCACACAGAGAACATTTGTTGTGTCGTTCATGCATTTGTCATCGTATGTGCAGGATGAGGAGATTCTTCGGAAACTACAAGATCTGAACGTGACAATCCTGTCTGATATAAAGAGGAAAGTGCACAAAGGAACAAATGTCGTGGACGGAACGAGACATCTTCGAGTGAGATTGCCACCGAACATGAAAAGTTTACCATACGCGATGAAGTTTACAACAGGAAACGGTTCCGACTATTTCAGAGTTGTGCACAATAACCAAGTGAAGGTATGTTCCCAGTGTTATTCGGACTCGCATGTGGTCAAGGACTGCCCAGAAGTCCGTTGTTTTGAATGTAGAATTCAGGGCCATTTTGCTCGGTCATGTACCTCTCCTTCTTGCCCAAACTGCGGATATAAGGGGTTAAAGTGCAGATGTGAATATTGTGAAACTTGCGCAAGATTATCCTGTATTTGCTCAAGTGGAGAAATGGATGACGAAGAGTGTGGATATGAGATGTGCGGCATGTGCAGAGAGTGGGAGTGTGTGTGCAAGCAAAACACTGAAATCACAGAAAGCAAGGAATCGACGACTGTCACAATTGTTGCCGATATCCACACTAAAGAGTCGATTACGGATGAGAGCAAAAACAACTCAGAAACCAGCAATTTAATTGTTATGCAAAATGAGCAGCCTAATCCTGAAACAAAAGACAACGAGGAGATTGAGGTTTTGGTTACACCAGCTGTTGTTTCAATTGAATGTGTTATTGAAAATGTGAGGTCTCAAGCAGAGGGCAAAGGAGGTGAAATGGATTACAATGACGGAACAGATGAAAGTGATCATGGTGATGTCGCCGAGTGGCATACGGTGAACCGAGGTCGTGGATCACGATCGCTTGCGAATGGAGACAACATTAGTGAGATCCGAAACAGGAGGAAACGGGTGATTGCGACTCCGAATTTAACGCGGGCAAAGATCAGAGCAAAGGACAAACATACGAAGTGAATTATAAAACATTCTTTATATTTTCTGCAATGGTAGTAATATTATCTCTGAACTGCAATGGCCTAAGAAACGTAAACAAAATAAACGACGTCGTGCATAGTATGAAGGCCGATATTGTTTGCTTACAGGAAACGTTTTGGACTGATGATTTCATCAAACAGTATGAACATTTGTTTCAAGGAAAAGTTTTCTATGATAACTCGACTGATGGTCACAAAGGTGTAGCAATTGTTGTTTCCAACCATTTAAAAGTATGTGTGAAATCTGTGCTCGGTGATGGTACAGGGAGACTGTTGAGATTAACTTTTGTTTTTGACAATATGGAAATTGATGTTTTTAGTGTTTATGCGCCAAATATAGTAAAAGATAGAGTTACATTTTTTCAGAATTTTGGCTCATATATACGAGATGTTGGGAAAATATTCAGTGGCGATTTTAATACTGTATTCAGTGCACTTGATAGATCTAGTAAAAATTTGGAATATGATCGTTCGAGATCAATATTAGAAAATTTTGTTGTCAACACTGAATTGCGAGATATATGGAGATATAATAATCCTGATAAAATTTCATTTACGTGGCGGCGAAATATTGAGGGTGTTCTTCGGCAGAGCCGAATTGATTATTTTTTAATTACTCGCTCACTGTCAACATTGGTGAAGTCGGTTTATTTTCGGCACACCACTATTAGTGACCATAGCGCAGTTGTACTGCGAATAGATTTCATAACAATCGAAAGGGGTCCAGGCCTGTATGTTTTTAACAATAAGCTTTTGTTTGACGAGGTGTTTTGTCAAAGAGTGAGGGACCTCGTTAACAATCAGCTGAATTGCCCTTTGTTTGAATCAGAGAAGGTAGTTTGGTGGGATAATCTCAAATACAAGATCAGACAATTGGCTAGAGCTTATGGGGCCCGAAAGAAGAGAGAAAAAGAACAAGAAATGTACAAATTACAGAACAGTCTAGATAATGAATATCGCCGTGCAGCGGTTGTTACAAATTATGATACGAGTCGTGTTGTAGAAATTCAAACACAGCTCAGAGAGTTTGAAATGGTAAAGTGCAATGGAGCTATATTGCGATCGAAGGCTCAATGGATCCATGAGAGTGACCGTAACACGAAGTACTTTTTAAATCTTGAAAAATATAGGCAAGGAAATAAATTAATTTCTGAACTGAGAACAAATGATGGTCAGATTGTAAATGATACATAGCCTATTTTGAACGAAGTTCACAGTTTTTATCAAAAGTTGTATGAAAAAGATGATATTGACAGAGAAAAGTTGCAAACTGTATTGTCGTTTTTAGATTGTGTTCTTACGGAGCCTGATATGGCTTCCTGTGAAGAAATCTTGTCTATTGAAGAATTAAAATGTTCCCTTGATGGCATGGCCTGGAATAAAAGTCCGGGGAATGATGGTCTCACTGTTGAGTTTTACAATCACTTTTGGTCTAGTTTAGGGCCGATTTTACTTGGTGTATTAAATGAAATTTTTGAGAAAGGTGAACTTTCTAGATCCATGAAATCGGGTGTAATCACGCTTGTATTTAAAGACAAGGGAGATAAATGTTATTTGAAGAATTGGAGACCTATTAGTCTTCTGAATGTAGACTACAAGATAATTTCTCGATGTATGGCTAATCGGCTTAAATGTGTTATAGGGTGTATAGTAGACTCTAGCCAGAGTTGCTGTGTCCCTGGTAGGGACATAGCTGATACAATAAGTAGCATGCGTGATGTAATGACTTTTGTGGAGGAAGATAATTTGGAATCATACTTTTTAAAGCTTGATCAGGAAAAGGCATTTGACAGAGTGTCACATGAATATTTATTGGCAACTTTGACTCGTTTTGGTTTTGGGGACAATTTTTTGAAATGGGTTAAACTGTTTTATACTGATGTTCGCAGTGCAGTTAAATGTAATGGTTTCCCAACAAATTATTTTGAGGTTGGGAAGTCAGTGCGTCAAGGTTGTCCGATTTCAGCTATGTTATATGTTTTGAGTGTGGAGCCTCTTGGAGCGATGATAAGAGCTTCTGACGATATACGGGGTATTCCCATTCCTGGATCCCCTGTGATTTCCAAAATTTTTCAACATGCTGATGATATAACTATAACCTCGAGAGATAAGGAATCTATTAGAAACTGTCAGAAGCATATTGCCACTTATGGGAAGGCCTCCAATGCTAGATTAAATGCAGACAAGTCGGAAGTGCATGTTATTGGTGTTAATTGTAATGATGATAATATTGAAGGAGTGCCAATAAGTAAAGACTGTTTGTGTATTTTAGGTGTGTACTTGGGCACTAACAAAAGATTTTGTATAGAGAAAAACTGAAAAGAAAAGATTAAAAAAATACGGAATACTTTGAATATGTGGAAACAAAGGAACCTCAGCCTAAAAGGTAGAGTGGTTATTTTAACTAGTGCTATTTTATCCCGCATGTGGTATGTTTTGTCTGTTCAATCTGTACCAGAGACACTGATAAAGGAGCTCAAAGATGTCTGTCTTAATTTTGTTTGGGATAATAAATCCCATTTGGTTGCTTATGGTGCAATTGTTCAGTGAGAACGTTATGGGGGACTTAATCTGCCTGATATATCATGTAAGATGAAGGCGTTTCGCTTGAAGTTTCTGTCACGGTTTTTTAATGATTCTCACAAGGCAGTTTGGAAACATTGTTTTAAGTACTTTTTGTCGAGATGGAATGACCTCGGTCTTTCATATGAATTGTTTTTTGTTAGTCATAAGAATTTTATATTCACATGCTTGCCAAGCTATTATCAGGAATTAATGTTAGCATGGAGAGATGTTCAGAAAAATGTACTGGAAGTTGAAGAGAACATTGTTGACATTCTGAGTCAACCTATGTTTTACAATCACAATATCGTAGCCTCTGGCAAAACTTTGTATTCAGAGTTATTTGTACGTGCCAAAATGTTCTGTATAAGAGATTTTGTTTACGAAGTCGTTCCTGGATTTCTGCCAGTTTTGGCTGTGCAAGAACTTGTTCTGTCGGTGTGTCCTGAAGCTGATCCACTCAGGGTTCGAATGTTGTACGAATTTTTCTTGACTGCTATTCCTGATAACTGAAAGTGTGTTATAAATAAGGTTGCTTCAGATGGTAGCTGTAGATCAGCAAGAGAACCTTTTTTGTTCTCTAACGCTAAAAGAAAGTCATTATGCCTTCTTGCTGTCAGAGATTTTTATGATATGCTCATTTGTAATATTTTGAAAAACCCGGCTTCCCTGGCGATTTGGGCTGCCATATATCCAGACGTCGATCTGCTTAAGTGTTGGGCTCGTAATAACATTATGGGTAAAAACCCGGATTGTGTAGAGCTGGATTATAAAATTTTGCACAATGTTGTTTTTACGCGTGAGAAACTATCTAAAATTGGCCTTGCTGATTCAGATCTCTGTGTGATATGTTTGTCGCACAAAGAAGATACAAGGCATATATTTTTTTCTTGTCCGGAGGTGCAAAGTTTTTTACAGTATTTAGGTTCATTTGTAGAGGACATGTTCAGGTTTGCTCACGTCAGTGTCTTGAATAACGTTTCTTTTGAAATACTTGTATTATTCGGTTATTCTGTACAAAGTTGGAATGTAAACTGTTATTTCCTCAATATTGTATGTAGCCTGGCTCGTCTGGTAATTTTCAAGCGCAGAAATATGAAAATGTATCATGACAAACTAATTTCTCCAACATTTATGTTTAAAAAGTTACTGGAACAACATGTAAAGTCGGCGTTCACATACTTGCAGCGTTATTTGCCTGTTTTTAACAAGAGATATCTCTTTTGTAATCCGTTTGTTAAGCACGACAACTGCTTAAAAGTTAATTTTCCATAGTAGCTAATCCCATACTTTGTGGGCAATGAATATCACATTGTTGTATCCTTGATCAGTCGGGCCTCAATATATTTGTGTGATCAAAAAGTGTGTATTAAGATAACTTGCGCAGGTCTTGAGTTTCTGTGATCGTCCTGTTTTTATCCTTCTTGACTCTGCTAAAGACTTTGTATATATGATATATTTGTTGAATAAATATTATTCAAAAGAAAAAAAAAGCATGGTTACCTTCCAAGCAGTCGATCCGGGTTCGATTCCCGGCCGACGCACGATGCATTTTAGGGTAAATTACATCGGATCGTGTCATCTAGCCGTGTTGTATTGCAGGATTTCAACTTCTGTGAGAATCATATATTCACATGTAAAACCGAATATTCGTTAATTCACTGACTTGCAAGATGGTGTAGGCCTATGGAAGTAATCCATATTTTCGGATTATTGTCCCCCATTTTCTTTAGGCCAATGTACTAAATTATTTAGTACGGCAGAGCGCCGGGGTCTAACCACATGATAATTGTCCTTCCATTTTTGGTAACTAGTATTTATAGTATCAAGTTTCTGGTTACTACCATTCCTTCAAAAGGACATATACGGGTGGGTGGCTTTCAATAGGTTTTCCAAAAACTATGGAGTAGATACCGAGGGAAGAAATTGGTCCAGGTTAAATTTGCATAATTGGCTTGTATGTTGAATTAATGGTATGAGCATTCCCATAAAGAAAATATATACTTTTATATGGGGTTTCTGCAGGGTTTGGCAACTACGAAAGATGAAAGGGCTGTACCATGGGCCTATTTCCAGCAACGAGGGGTCTACTGTGGACTTCACCCCATGAACTGCATGGTGATGTTAACTTTTACTCTTCGTTCTCCTATTTCTCAACATGAATAATCCTTCTCGATAGCCAATTAATGTCACTTTACGTGTTCGTATATAGATAAAACAACTGTCACGCTATTCCACAATATGGGGTATTATTGTGTAGTCGAAAACAATGCGATTGGTTAAAAAAGTCGATTTTGATAAATTTATCTATATTAGAGCCTATGTTCAATTTCGGTCATTTATTTATGGTGTCACAAACTGTGTCATCTTTACTCTTAAAAGATGGCCATTGATATCGTCAAGAGTACCGTGTAAGATGAGGAGTTTACTGAAATAGCAAAAATGTGTGATCAGCTCTTTCTTTAGGCCAATGTACCCGTGTTGTTGTCATTATCCACTGCGTCGGTGGTGTAATGGTCAGCATGGTTGCCTTCCAAGCAGTCGATCCGGGTTCGATTCCCGGCCGACGCACGATGCATTTTAGGGTAAATTACATCGGATCGTGTCATCTAGCCGTGTTGTATTGCAGGATTTCAACTTCTGTGAGAATCATATATTCACATGTAAAACCGAATATTCGTTAATTCACTGACTTGCAAGATGGTGTAGGCCTATGGAAGTAATCCATATTTTCGGATTATTGTCCCCCCATTTTCTTTAGGCCAATGTACTAAATTATTTAGTACGGCAGAGCGCCGGGGTCTAACCACATGATAATTGTCCTTCCATTTTTGGTAACTAGTATTTATAGTATCAAGTTTCTGGTTACTACCATTCCTTCAAAAGGACATATACGGGTGGGTGGCTTTCAATAGGTTTTCCAAAAACTATGGAGTAGATACCGAGGGAAGAAATTGGTCCAGGTTAAATTTTCATAATTGGCTTGTATGTTGAATTAATGGTATGAGCATTCCCATAAAGAAAATATATACTTTTATATGGGGTTTCTGGAGGGTTTGGCAACTACGAAAGATGAAAGGGCTGTACCAAGGGCCTATTTCCAGCAACGAGGGGTCTACTGTGGACTTCACCCCATGAACTGCATGGTGATGTTAACTTTTACTCTTCGTTCTCCTATTTCTCAACATGAATAATCCTTCTCGATAGCCAATTAATGTCACTTTACGTGTTCGTATATAGATAAAACAACTGTCACGCTATTCCACAATATGGGGTATTATTGTGTAGTCGAAAACAATGCGATTGGTTAAAAAAGTCGATTTTGATAAATTTATCTATATTAGAGCCTATGTTCAATTTCGGTGATTTATTTATGGTGTCACAAACTGTGTCATCTTTACTCTTAAAAGATGGCCATTGATATCGTCAAGAGTACCGTGTAAGATGAGGAGTTTACTGAAATAGCAAAAATGTGTGATCAGCTCTTTCTTTAGGCCAATGTACCCGTGTTGTTGTCATTATCCACTGCGTCGGTGGTGTAATGGTCAGCATGGTTGCCTTCCAAGCAGTCGATCCGGTTCGATTCCCGGCCGACGCACGATGCATTTTAGGGTAAATTACATCGGATCGTGTCATCTAACCGTGTTGTATTGCAGGATTTCAACTTCTGTGAGAATCATATATTCACATGTAAAACCGAATATTCGTTAATTCACTGACTTGCAAGATGGTGTAGGCCTATGGAAGTAATCCATATTTTCGGATTATTGTCCCCCCATTTTCTTTAGGCCAATGTACTAAATTATTTAGTACGGTAGAGCGCCGGGGTCTAACCACATGATAATTGTCCTTCCATTTTTGGTAACTAGTATTTATAGTATCAAGTTTCTGGTTACTACCATTCCTTCAAAAGGACATATACGGGTGGGTGGCTTTCAATAGGTTTTCCAAAAACTATGGAGTAGATACCGAGGGAAGAAATTGGTCCAGGTTAAATTTGCATAATTGGCTTGTATGTTGAATTAATGGTATGAGCATTCCCATAAAGAAAATATATACTTTTATATGGGGTTTCTGGAGGGTTTGGCAACTACGAAAGATGAAAGGGGTGTACCAAGGGCCTATTTCCAGCAACGAGGGGTCTACTGTGGACTTCACCCCATGAACTGCATGGTGATGTTAACTTTTACTCTTCGTTCTCCTATTTCTCAACATGAATAATCCTTCTCGATAGCCAATTAATGTCACTTTACGTGTTCGTATATAGATAAAACAACTGTCACGCTATTCCACAATATGGGGTATTATTGTGTAGTCGAAAACAATGCGATTGGGTAAAAAAGTCGATTTTGATAAATTTATCTATATTAGAGCCTATGTTCAATTTCGGTCATTTATTTATGGTGTCACAAACTGTGTCATCTTTACTCTTAAAAGATGGCCATTGATATCGTCAAGAATACCGTGTAAGATGAGGAGTTTACTGAAATAGCAAAAATGTGTGATCAGCTCTTTCTTTAGGCCAATGTACCCGTGTTGTTGTCATTATCCACTGCGTCGGTGGTGTAATGGTCAGCATGGTTGCCTTCCAAGCAGTCGATCCGGGTTCGATTCCCGGCCGACGCACGATGCATTTTAGGGCAAATTACATCGGATCGTGTCATCTAGCCGTGTTGTATTGCAGGATTTCAACTTCTGTGAGAATCATATATTCACATGTAAAACCGAATATTCGTTAATTCACTGACTTGCAAGATGGTGTAGGCCTATGGAAGTAATCCATATTTTCGGATTATTGTCCCCCCATTTTCTTTAGGCCAATGTACTAAATTATTTAGTGCGGCAGAGCGCCGGGGTCTAACCACATGATAATTGTCCTTCCATTTTTGGTAACTAGTATTTATAGTATCAAGTTTCTGGTTACTACCATTCCTTCAAAAGGACATATACGGGTGGGTGGCTTTCAATAGGTTTTCCAAAAACTATGGAGTAGATACCGAGGGAAGAAATTGGTCCAGGTTAAATTTGCATAATTGGCTTGTATGTTGAATTAATGGTATGAGCATTCCCATAAAGAAAATATATACTTTTATATGGGGTTTCTGGAGGGTTTGGCAACCACGAAAGATGAAAGGGCTGTACCAAGGGCCTATTTCCAGCAACGAGGGGTCTACTGTGGACTTCACCCCATGAACTGCATGGTGATGTTAACTTTTACTCTTCGTTCTCCTATTTCTCAACATGAATAATCCTTCTCGATAGCCAATTAATGTCACTTTACGTGTTCGTATATAGATAAAACAACTGTCACGCTATTCCACAATATGGGGTATTATTGTGTAGTCGAAAACAATGCGATTGGTTAAAAAAGTCGATTTTGATAAATTTATCTATATTAGAGCCTATGTTCAATTTCGGTGATTTATTTATGGTGTCACAAACTGTGTCATCTTTACTCTTAAAAGATGGCCATTGATATCGTCAAGAGTACCGTGTAAGATGAGGAGTTTACTGAAATAGCAAAAATGTGTGATCAGCTCTTTCTTTAGGCCAATGTACCCGTGTTGTTGTCATTATCCACTGCGTCGGTGGTGTAATGGTCAGCATGGTTGCCTTCCAAGCAGTCGATCCGGGTTCGATTCCCGGCCGACGCACGATGCATTTTAGGGCAAATTACATCGGATCGTGTCATCTAGCCGTGTTGTATTGCAGGATTTCAACTTCTGTGAGAATCATATATTCACATGTAAAACCGAATATTCGTTAATTCACTGACTTGCAAGATGGTGTAGGCCTATGGAAGTAATCCATATTTTCGGATTATTGTCCCCCCCCTAAATTATTTAGTACGGCAGAGCGCCGGGGTCTAACCACATGATAATTGTCCTTCCATTTTTGGTAACTAGTATTTATAGTATCAAGTTTCTGGTTACTACCATTCCTTCAAAAGGACATATACGGGTGGGTGGCTTTCAATAGGTTTTCCAAAAACTATGGAGTAGATACCGAGGGAAGAAATTGGTCCAGGTTAAATTTGCATAATTGGCTTGTATGTTGAATTAATGGTATGAGCATTCCCATAAAGAAAATATATACTTTTATATGGGGTTTGGAACTAGTCGTGACTGTTGAACTGAGCAGACGTGTTTTCGTGGAGCTCCCGTTCATTACGACGTTGTTGTTGTTAGGTGCTAGTTACTGCCTTTGGTGTATTTTGGTGTATTGTAAAGCCAGGAAAGGGACTATTGGGACATTTTTACCCAGGAATGGCCTCCCCACGGGGACGGGGCCGTGGCTCCGGAAGGCCTGTGAACGCTCAGAGAAGTTCTGGAAATAGCAGAAATTACAGGAAGGAAAACTCTATGATTGTGAACATCGGAAATGTGAGAGAAGTGTCTGCCGGGGATGTGATAAAGGTGATAGAAGGTACATGTGGTCTGAATTCCTTGTATGCTTGTGTACCGAAAGGAACTGATTCTTACGAAATTACTTTGGCTGAAAGAGGATCTGTTGACTTGTTGAGCGGAGGAATCGAAATCAATGGAACAAGCTATACGTGTATGGAAGTTTATGACATTGAACTCCTGTCGAACATACAGAGACGATACCACAAAGGAACCAAGGTGGCAGACGGTACAAGGTACGTCAAAGTTAAATTTGCTGGAACTGTACATTCTCTCCCGTACTCGATGAAATTCACCGCTGGGAATTCAGTAGAATACTATAGAGTAATCCACGACAACCAGGTGAAGGTTTGTTCGATATGTTTGTCGGATGAGCATTTATACAAAGATTGCCCTGATTTTCTGTGCTATCGGTGTGGTGTTACGAAGCTCCCTCTAATAACTAATCTATTATTCCCAGCTTAGGAAGATTATATTCAGCAGAGATTCAGAGATACGCAGTGGAAGATGGAAAATATGAACGGGAGCTCTCGCAACAATAGAATACCAAAATATACTGGATCTTGTGACAAGACGAGATTCTGATACGGCTTAATATAGTATATGATTTATTATATATAATAGAAATATAAAGTTACTTACAGATGAATAGCTCAGAGGTCATGCCCAGGTAATAAGTAAACGTCTCATCAATTCGGTTTCCGAGGCCGAACTCTATTGAAAGTTAGATTGAAACTCTTGAAACTCGCGGTTCAAGAGTGTAACCTAATGAATGATTTTGATTGGATAGTACTTGATTGACAGATAGACGGGTTCCTCCTGGGCGTGACAAATGGCATATCACCTGTTCGTGTGATTACAATAACAGCGGGCATGTATGCACGCATGATTGATTACACTTTCGTATCTTACATATTATGGTGACTAATTACGTTAATAACTGTCAAATAAAGAATTAGAGTATACATGTATATCAAATATAACCCTTGTTACATACACCTCCAATTTGAAAAGCGCGTGACCCACGCGCGAAGTTAATGAATTCTACCGTGAAGTAAATTTAAATGTCACCATGAAAAATGGAAGATACGGAATTGTTTACAAAGAATGGTCAGATTCGTTACCATACAGCTACCCAACCCCACTCTCGTTAAGAGGGGGAGGTACGATTTTCTGAGGCATGGTAAATCA
>JAVTVY010032617.1:0-138886 GCA_036873755.1 Hanleya hanleyi
ACGACAGTGAGGATGTTGTTTGGCTCATTCTTCCGGGCATCACAAACTGTCTTGCTCATCTTCTTTGTAGGCTCTCTGATCTCCTGTGGGGAAAACAATTATTACCATATCATATCGTGATTTATTTCGAAAATAAATTCAACAATTTTCAAATCAATTCTGTACTAACTTTAAATATTGAAATAAGCAATGCGAAAATGCAATGCAATTTGTAACCAAACAACCTGGAAATTCTAATAAATGACATTTGACTTCGTTCAGATAATGTGTAAAACTGGGTGAAAGCATGTACAGTACACGATACCCCCCCCCCCCCCCCCCATCACAATTGAAAAGTACATAAATGGGGTACAACACGTATTAAAGTTTAGGCAACAATACCAATTTACGTTTATATTGATATGTAAGAGGAATACATGGAGTGTTGAATGGAGTGAACAATGGACGATACTAACCACAATTTGTCGCATCATATAGATCAGCCCTTAGCTCGACAAATTAAAGCATCCCAAGTTCGGGTTCTCAGGAATAGTACACACCACTGGTACATTAGGCCTACCCGGAAAGCTGTGTTGTAAGTGTATTCCTTCGCCAGAGTCCACAGTGAAGCTGTGAACGTCATAATAAAAACATCATTGAAAAACTGTTCATTATGGTAGGGTGATGAAAGATGCAATTTGACAGGACAGGAAGCTCAGACTGTGAAACCGACAGTATGAAATAAAAGCCAGGACTTGAAAGAATCACAAATCAACTGTTATCAATTCATTCATATGTTATGCCAATTTTTTCATGTAAACATCTGAAATGGCTTGACTATTGAAGGTAGAAGGTATACCAGTACAGGAAATGACACAATGAGATTGTAAAAACACCCCCTTCTGGGTTTCTCACATTGAACTGTGCAAAGAGTGACCCAGCATGGTTAATCCCTTACACAATGGACCACTAAGACAAACTGGTCTATTCTTGTGAGGTTGACCGGTTATTTTAATTAACAAAATATACATGTCTGTTCAGCTATTGAAATATATGTTAGACAGCATTTTATATCTAAGGTTAATTACACTGGGCTTAATAAAAGTACATGCCTAACTATCCTACCCATAAGATTAGAGAAAACGAGAAAATCAACCAACAAGTCCTTTCCTTCATAAATCAGTGAGACAAATAAATCTTTCCAAGGCAGTATAATGTTTTGGTTGTTGTATTTACAGTGTAATATACAAACCTGACAAAGTTACTTATATAACTAAAATTTATTTTAAACTAGTCCAAAATATTCCAGACTTAACAAATGGAGACTTTAGAATGCTATTTTAGCCTACAAGTTGCAAAAGGTACTTACCATCAATCTGAGTCCGTTCCATCAGCCATATATAATCGGAAATATGACTTTTACTGTCCTCAAATCAGTCAGCTAAATAACTGCAAAAAAATCTTTGTTGTCTCTGTGCAGCGCCACCTAGTGTCAACAAGCAGGGTTATCTCCCCTCCATTTGGAGTAGAGAGATTTTGTAAATACCATTTAGATTGGGAAACCATTTGAACTGATCAGAAGTTTATTCATTCATGAGAATGTTCAAGTAGTTGAATGATAACAAAACATATTTCATAATGAAATGCTGACAATCAAGGTTTAAGGGATGTCTGCCGGTGATTTTTTCTTTGGCAGCAGTTTTTGCCAGTTAGATTAAGCGATAGGGATTTCCTTTAAAAGTCTTCTAGCTGAGAATTTTGTGCAGCAACATTCATCCAATTTGATAAATTTTGAAAGACATTGTGATTGTCTCCAAACAGTTAGAATATAGGAAAAAGTTAAATACTATTTAATGTAATTTTTTTGTGAATAGGATTCAAAACCTGGGCTATTCCCTTTGTTTTCTAGGTTATCAAATGGAGCATGGGTCCGTCTTTTTAACAGTGTCAACAGCTAAACAATGCACACCGACCTACATGTATATTCCTCATATTACACAATTATGAATGCAGCAACACACATTATTCGAAAAGTTAATTACGGACATCCTTAATTCAATTTTAAATAAAACTTTAATTCAAAACAATCAAATATTCAAAACTTCATACATTTATTCCAATTTTAATAAATTTCAGATGAAGATTATTAGTGAATTCAATTTGAGTTAGAATATTTAAATTTAGTTTTCAGTGACCTTGCATTTGTTTGGATATCGAACTATGATGGATGGCAATTAGGTTTTTTGTCAATTTTTATTAGCATTTCCTAAATGACATTTCAAAATACTTCACAGTCAAATATCAGCATAACGATAGAATATTCACATAATATGAAAATAAAATTAATCCTTCAATTCAATTGTAATATAGTATAGCTATTGAAAATATTAATCATGAGTTTGTATTAAATTCAAGTTAAAATTTAAGATGAATTTCATATGAAACTACCAAAATTGATATTTGATGCCTCATGAGTAGCAGACTGGAGAGTTGTGGTACAAAATCTCTCTCTCCAACTATGAGCAGCCAAATATGGAGAACATTACTTGGGTGTTGTGAACTGATATTGAATCGTATATGATCATATAAAAGTGGTGGGCAAAATAATGTTTGGGTGAAATTACATTCAATTACTTCAGTGAAACGCACTTAACTTATGTGAAATAATTCACTGAAATACTTGAGCGGGATCAATTTCCACTCTTCTTAATATCATTAATACAATTGATCCTATGGAGTGTCATATTAAATCCAATAGGATTATTATATTTCTATCCTATTAAATCCAATAGGATTTTTTAGAATCTTATAGGATTTTTTTTAGAATCTTATAAGACTTTTCAGAATCTTATAGGATTTTTTTTAATCTTATAGGATTTCTTAGAATATTATAAGATTTTCTCAGAATCTTATAGGATTTTTCAGAATCTTGTAGGATTTTTTAGAATCTTATAAGATTTCGAATAATCTTATAGGATTTTTCAGAATCTTATAGGATCCTATAAGATTTTTTTGCAAGGGGTAGAGGGATCAGGGCCGGAAAACCACGGTCGACGAGGCCACCACAGAGCAATGAGAAGAATGATGCAGTCGTATTGACCAATCTTCTGTCGTACTTCCTGCAGTAAGGCAATGGGTGGGTAGGCGTATGCAAGGAATTTGTGCCAGTTGATTGATAGGGCATTGATGGCATAGGCTCGAGGGTCCAGAAGCGGACTGACGCATAGGGAATGCTGTGCATTGTTCCTCCTCGCAAACAGGTCGATCAGAGGGTTTCCCAGATGCTGGTGATGTGTTGGGAGACCTCTGGATGCAGTTGCCATTCGGTCTGTAGTACAGTGTCTGGCGAGACAGATGATCTGCTAATACATAGAGCTGACCTGGGACATGACGAGCACGCATGTGGTAGTGATGTTGCAAAGCCCAGTCGAAGAGGGTCCAAACCAGACGGGATGTTGGGAAGGATCCGGTGGTACCCATCTTGTTGGTATGAACAAGGACAGTTGAATTGTCTGTTGATGATGGGACGAGACGAATTCACCAGTAGATGACTCCAATGCTGGACTGCACAGATGACAGCTTCCATTTCCAAGAGGTTGATATGAAGTTTGGCATCCGATGTCGACATCTGTCGGACATCTCTAGGTCGTCTAGATGGGCTCCCAAACCTGTCTCGGACGCATTGGTGTAGAGATGGTGTAGTGGAATTGACGGTACAAGGGGTACTCCCCGCATGGCATTGTAACGGGACTGCCACCAAATCAGATGTGGATGTAGAGACGTCAATACCGGACCAGGGGGTTGAGGAATGACATCTGTAGGTGATGTTGCAGTGGTCGAACTTGGAGACGACCGTAGTGAGTGAGGTCTTCAGGATGTGAGTTGACCTAAAAGACTCTGCCAAAGCTTGAGTGCTGTGACGGTGAAGCAAAAACTTGGAACCATAGTCTGAAGTTTGATCCACCGGTCTTCTAGAGGTCGTGCCAACTTATGGACTGAGTCGAAGACTGCCCCGATGAAGTGACGACATTGCGCTGGTAGCAACTCTGACTTCTGAGGGTGAGGGAAAAACCAAGATGTCAACTGTGTATACCTCGATATGAATACCCATAGATGCAGGAACGCCATGATTGGTTTTGAGATACTGATGAAAAATCATGATGCGATGTTGACTCCGAAAAGGGAGAAACTGCCACTCGAATCGTCGACCAGCGATGATAAGCGTAAGAAGCGACGAGGATGAATGGGTATGTGAAGATCTGCGTCTAGTAAATCGATGGGGTTTACCAATCCTGAGAGATGTAGATGGCCCGGGTCGATGAAACCGACGTCATCATGACACGGGGTGGTGGCGACAGGTGTCAAACTCCCAGCTGTAAACGGTCGCCGACTACCAAATGGTTAAGGAACATGAATTGCAGGCAACCCCTCAGCCTGTTTTTTTTTAGTCAAGTAGGATCAGGGCTGCATCTAGAGCCAATTCAGTTTCGGAAAACATATGGGCGCCCAAAACTCAAATGAAACAAAAAATGAAAGTGTTGTTGTTCAATTTGAAAGGATTTCTGAACGAAATACTCCTAGAAAAAGCTTCTGGGAGCAAATCATGAAATCATCATAGCCATCTGAAAATCTAATCATTTCATCAGTCCACACTCAGGAAGCTCTCACCAAAGTTTTGTCCGACCCGACTTGATAGATCTGCAGATATTCAGCGGACAAGAACATGTTGATGGGCATAGATAACAATGCAAAAGCTGAGCCATCAATAAATAATAAAAAAAAAAAATAAAAATCATGAAATCATCATAGCCATCTGAAAATCTAATCATTCATCAGTCAACATTCAGGAAGCTCTCACCAAAGTTTGGTCAGGCCCGACTTCATAGATCTGCAGATATTCAGCGGACAAGAACATGTTGACGGACGGACGGACGCTAGGACGGACGGACGTACGTACATGGCAACGACAAGACCCCACAGCCCTATGGGCTGAGGGGTAAAAAGGGATCCAAACCTGGCAACTCTATCCATGCAGAGGGTAATGTAGAGTGGTTGGGAACACTACAATACTTGATCCAATGACAGTCCGGTACAGGAGGTTCGTCTGGATGAAGTAACATGGAGACCATAACAGAGCACCAAACTTGTAAGCTCGAACATCTCAGACACAAAGGTAGTAGTAGGCCATCCATACTCCAGACTTGACGTCCGTGAAAAACGGAGGTTGACACTTCATGTAGGAACTACTGTCTGGGTCCTGAGTCGTTGGCAGATGGACAGATCTCGACACGTTATATCCAGACTTGATTGTCCCGTGATACTTACAAAAGTATGAACCCTGAAAATGATAACATCTGAAACGGAGTACTAATGATGCGGACGACAAATGACGATGAAGATTTGAACACATCGTAGAGGCTCATATGAAACCATAGCATATAGTGTAGTAGAATCTATCGTTCCAAATCACAAGATGCAGTGAAACCGACCGAGGTACAGAACAAGTCGATGTAAAGACGGAGCCCAAAGTGTCATTGCGGAATCTGAAATGAAGGACGATCTATAACGGACAAGTGGAAGAGGAAACATGGTCTAGGAAGGCAATGGCGTAGTCCAAGAACATGCCCCATAATTCCACAATCTGGAACTGACCAATCAAATGATTCATAAAGAAATCAATGGTGTTACCTAATAACCCATGAAATAAATGTTCAATGCTGAATCAATATAAAATTGAGGTCACATACTTACAAGTCCGTCACAAAAGTATAAAATGATCATCCAGTTAATTATGAAAGTAAAAATTATGCAGATAATTTTTAATTTTATTTTAGTTTAAATCTCTCAATAAAAGAAATTAATTTAATTTTACAATGCTGTAGACCAAAGAGCTGTTTTGGATGAAGCAAGGAAAAGAGGGACGGCTAAGATAGACAAGGGTGAGGTCGAAGTCCGTCGAAGCAAAGGTGAAAATCATTAGCAGTCTATGAATGAATGAATCCGTAGTCCATAGAGTCGATTGTACTGGACTGTGGCTAGATAGAGAAACGTATCCAGGTCGGATGTCGGTCTTGAACGTAACAAATCTGCTGAAGTCGATATAATGAATAAGACTTGTGCAGGCATAATGCCAGAGAAGATCTACGTAATACTAATGTCGTCTAGGACGAGAGTATTCTGATTGTCCTCCCGGGAAAGTAAACCCACATCAGATCTATTCCTAATTTCTCAATAAAAAGAAATTAATTTAATACTAAGATTAATTTCAAATCTAGGTCTAAGAAATCGTAACTGATTAAAGAACCATTCTGATTTCAATATATGAAAGCCTGTACTTCGAGTGAATGGTTACTCTAAGAGACCAACATGTACCTAAGTTTCTTCGTAATAAAAACGGGAAATATTTCTTGGAAAACTGTGTACCAAAAATACGCACAAATTCTCAGACTCTCGTGATTTTATAAACGAATACAATGATAACATTTATTTATCAGGATAGCAGTTAGGCACATTCAAGTGTGTACAACCTGCATAATAATACGTGTTGAAATAAATCTGCGACTTACATAATGACGCGAACACAATAAAACGAAATAAATGGACGGAAAGAATTCATGATAGCCATTTATATGTTATCGTTAAATTTTAGCAAGAATGGATACTTCCCAACAGAAACTTGAAGACTCGAGACGATGATTTCCCGTCGTTGCTAGCGTAAATCCAGGTGTAAACGACAACACCTAGCAACTTTACTTGTGTCGCCATCTTCTGGTTCATCTTGACTGAGTGAAGGTCAAGGTCAGCTGCTAGGCTGAGTCATATGTCCCTTTGTCCTGTACAATAGGTCCACTTCTTTGTCTTCTTCTTTTGTCCGAGAATAGTGAAAGCCCGTTGAATAGCACCACACCTAGGTAAGAGCTGGTCAAACGGGTTCTAGTTTAGCCTGACTGTACCGCTTGGCTGAAAATCCTGGCCACTGGCCGGAATTACAGGCGATAATGGTGACTGGCAAACCGGCATGTCCTCGTTGATACTGCCTGTAAACGCCGAGGTTAATCTCCGCTTGCTGCCTGTCGTGGAGTGGCCGTATCCAGCGGCCTGCAATAAATATCCCCGTCTGGCCTGTGCATAATCACCCAGGCTTGGTCGTCCCAAGAAATACATTCTAGACACGTAGTTTCCCGATAGAAAGAATGTGAATCCAAATGTGACCAAGATAGTATGCAAGATTCGTAGCGCTTAGCATTCCCGGTGGTTTAGGCATTGTTTCTACAATGTATAACTATCAAGATAGACAAAAACAAAAAATCTAATTCTAGCAGAGCTACTCTAAACGCGTCCACACGCTGTAGCTGTAGGAAGAGAAAGGATTTGGGGAAGTGCGTTTGGGCGCAGGCGCAGTGTAACCTATTGGCTGAGGCTCCAGAGGGTGAGAATTTTTGATCTACAGCAGAATCTCAAAGGAGGATTAGGGCAAACTATAGCAAGTGTAAATTTGAGACATAAATACATCCAATAAGATTAAGACAGATTACAATCGACACAGGAATATAATTTTATCAATATGCATGGAATTAACTTAATTTTTGCTCATTGATAATCATAGCGAACTAAACGGACAACGATGATATCAGACCAGTAATGCACATACTGCGGTGGGAC
Source organism: Hanleya hanleyi (assembly GCA_036873755.1). Lineage (NCBI taxonomy): Eukaryota > Metazoa > Mollusca > Polyplacophora > Lepidopleurida > Hanleyidae > Hanleya > Hanleya hanleyi. The sequence continues at coordinate 7,642 of JAVTVY010032617.1, forward strand.
AGTTCAGGGGACCCTATGTCAGTGCTTGACACGGTGCGTCTCGGGCAAATATATTTGGAGCCATGGGCTGTTCACACCTCTTATCACCCCAACAAACTCATGACACCATTGTACCAGTGATTTAGGCAATATGAACATTACAGGGATTTGTTCAGAAGAATGTTAAATATATAACCAATAATAATGTTAATTTTGAGGACTGGGTAAGTTGAACCCAGACTGCAGTTTCAATTCTCAAGCTGTTAAACATTGTAATATGATCAAAGCTGTATTTAAATAAAGACAAACCTTCTAGAAGTGTGAACATGACGTTGACCACTAACTTGGCCATGTTCAGTGACTTGGGTAAGGCATACTGGCAACACAGATGTGCAACCAGCTCTATGGCAAATACCTGCAAAAGATAACAATGAAAACAGGTTAAATAATGTTAGCAAGAACAGAATATCATTTCGCAAATGACGTAAATAATTCCATGTATGCTTTATTTCAGTTCCGAAAACAATGCAGAAAACACCTGTCACAGCTAAGGTTAAATTGACATCAGCTGGTATGTAATGAGATCCTTTTTTACATTGGTCATGTCCATACATGTTGCTCATTAATATACACCTCATTATTAACTAGTTTCAGTTCAACGTAATGTCCACTAGGTCCTGTTATGTCTCAGATTTCAAGGAATTTGGACTATATTACAGAATTCAACGATATGGCAATGAACAATTTGTCCCCCTCTCGTTCATCAGAATAATGAGAGAGAAGTGTAGTACACTTGTGTTTGCCAGTTTAAGTATCCGTAATGTATTCTAGACTGGGTGACTATATATCATAATACCTGTTTCTCCAGCTTAGGCTGTCTGACGAGTTCAGGAATGAAGTCCAGGCAGATGTGCATAGAGGGAATCCCTGGCACAGTCACAGCTAACAGCTCACTGGGATATCCCTGTAAGTAGAACGAGACCTGATTATTGAGATGAAGTATTCTGATCCGTTTATAATTTGATTTTATTGCCGCAGATTAATACTAATTAATTGCACATAGTGGAACTTAACAATGGGCTTGACATAAGCAGATCTCGTCGTATTGCATGCTACGGTTACAAAAATGCTATATTAGGAGATGCAAAGAGTTTAGGGAGGAGCTATGAGTGTATAATGTATCAAATGGTAGAGGAGCACAAAGTGTTAATGGCAAGAGTGCCTGATTGATTAGGCTATTGGTGGACCTGAAGTATTAACTTTGAGTGCACACATTAAAAAGCATTAGCTGGAAGTGTAGTTGTAGGTTGGTAATGCTAGCATGGAAGCTAAAGAATTAGCTGGAAGTGTATAACGTGTAAGCTATAAGTGAGGTAATCATGAATATCAATTGTTAATCAGTACTGTACAATATAAGGAAGTGCACCATATTGATGAGGTTGGCATAAAGTGTTAATTTTGAGTGAGTAAAGTGTCAGACGGAAGTGTACCAGTTCTGTGGGGTTCTAGTACAGATACAGAGTGTTATCTGGAAGTGTATAAAAGTATTAGAGGGAATGTATTAATGTTGGCTAGAAGTGTCAGTTTGGGGCGCTTAGTATGGGCATAATGTGTTAGCTGGAAGTGAATAAAGTGTCAGCTGGAAAAGTATAGTGTTACTCCGGGGAGTGTATAAAATGTTAGATGGAAGTGTTACCTGTGGTGTATAAAGTGTTACCCAGGGGTGTATAAAGTCTTAGCTGGAAGTGTGTAATATGTTAGATCTAAGATGGAAGTACGAAGTGTTATCTTTGATGTATAAAGTGTTACCCAGGGGTGTATAAAGTCTTTGGAAGTGTGAAATATGTTACCTGGAAGTGTACCAGTTTGGCAAGGTTGGGATCAAGGATGAACATCTGGTGAAGATGTGAACAGATCAAACCCTGGATCTCCCTCACATTGCTCAACAGTCCTGGCTCACTCTGGACATCAAAATGAAATAATTCATCGTCTCATTCTGGGAAAATCATTTACTAGTTGGATATGATGAATATCTGGCATAGAACTTTGATTATCACTACAGTACTGAACTTTTCATCATCAAACATAGCTGAATGAAATGAACTTAAACGCAATCATTGCAAAGCTGGAGAGTTAACTTTTAGGTAAGTGACCAAACTACCTTTCGAGTCAGATCATTGGGGCAATACCCTGTACAAGAGCTGTGCTAACCATTGGGAATAATAAGCTACAATAGAAATCACTCGAGGATGACGAACCATTGACTTGAGTACAGTGTGGACTATCTGCTTCAAGTGGACCAATCATAATTGTGGAAAATCCCCTTTATCAGCAACAAATCACTAACAGACAGAGTCTGATCAATACCTTTTCTGTCTCATCAGGCAGGCTGCATTCAAGAAGGACTTGTACTGCTGCACTCTCCTGGGCAGTTATTAGGGCATTCTTGAGGTCCTCTCGCTCCAAGTCACTGGTTACCTGCCCCGACTTCTCCATGATGGGATTGGCCTGTATATGTGACGAGTAGGACACACGGCAGGCTTGTAGGTAAGCAGCCAGTATTCTCAGCATTATCTCCAGTAATGGTGGACATCTACAATACAATTAAACGCTATTCAACTGGGTTCATGTAATATGCGGAATTACTGTCACTGGTTTCTTCAATATGATAATAACTGATGGATGGGGTATTGTCAATTCAGAAGAGATTTCTCAATAATCGACATATAAAACAAGACATACATGGGTGAACATGTAGTGAAAGCAAAGCATACAATACATTGTCTTCAGTTACATCCAGTAATGTACCATCTGAACAATATAAATTATAAATCTTATCTACCACATCACAGACTGGAATAAGATTAAGTTAGGCTGCATAAAATACATTTCTAGCTTCACAGGCACTGCCAAGTCTGCTTCACAGGCACTGTCACGTCTGCTTCACAGGCACTGCAACATCTGCTTCACAGGCACTGACACATCTGCTTCACAGGCACTGCTACATCTGCTTCACAGGCACTGACACATCTGCTTCACAGGCACTGCTACATCTGCTTCACAGGCACTGCAACATCTGCTTCACAGGCACTGACACATCTGCTTCACAGGCACTGCTACATCTGCTTCATAGGCACTGACACATCTGCTTCACAGGCACTGCTACATCTGCTTCACAGGCACTGACACATCTGCTTCACAGGCACTGCTACATCTGCTTCACAGGCACTGACACATCTGCTTCACATGCACTGCTACATCTGCTTCACCTGCTTCACAGGCACTGACACATCTGCTTCACAGGCACTGCCACATCTGCTTCACAGGCACTGCTACATCTGCTTCACAGACACTGACACATCTGCTTCACAGGCACTGCCACATCTGCTTCACAGGCACTGCTACATCTGCTTCACAGGCACTGCTACATCTGCCTCACAGGTACTGCCACATCTGCTTCACAGGCACTGCCACATCTGCTTCACAGGCACTGCTACGTCTGCCTCACAGGTACTGCCACGTCTGCTTCACAGGCACGGACACGTCTGCTTCACAGGCAATGCCACGTCTGCTTCACAGGCACTGCCACATCTGCTTCACAGGCACTGCCACGTCTGCCTCACAGGCACTGCCACGTCTGCTTCACAGGCACTGCCACGTCTGCTTCACAGGCACTGCCACGTCCGCTTCACAGGCACTGCCACGTCCGCTTCACAGGCACTGCCACATCTGCTTCACAGGCACTGCCACATGTGCTTCGCAGGCACTGCCACATCTGCCTCAGAGGCACTGCCACATCTGCTTCACAGGCACTGCCACATCTGCTTCACAGGCACTGCCATGTCTGCTTCACAGGCACTGCAACCCATCCGCTTTTCAGTGCCACGTCAACCTTTTTTATTGCCCATAAAAACAGTTTGTCTAAAAAAAAAATTTCTCTCAAGTTTCGCCAAAATAATGTTCTTAGACATTGATTCAGTGTCTTGTTATTTTTGAAGAAAAATATTACTGTTGAAGGCTCTCATCAATTAAGTAACGCAAAGAAGATCGTTAATTCACTGGCAAGCAAATTGTATTAAACTAAATGCATTGGTGTGCCAGAAAAGATGAATACATTAGGTCTGTCCGAAAGAGAGAAGAAAAAAAGCCTCCCTCTCTTGTCATTTTTTTCTTTTTCTTTCAAAAGGGCCTGTGAAGCTAAAGATTAATTTTATTCAGCCTTACAGTTCCTCTACATGAGTTCACTACACAGATATGCTACCCTGAAAACCCTGCTACAACATCTCAGCACTGACAGGCATGGTTCTGTGAGGGGTAAAGCCTTACCTGAACAACCTGCTATCTCATCCTAGCACCGACGGAGTCAACTGTAATGTCATTCTGAGTTTATATCCTTACCTGAACACCCTGCTACCACATCATAGCGCAGACAGGGACTCTACTGTAATGTCACTCTGTGTGAGGGGTATATCCTTACCTGAACACCCGCTATCACATCATAGCACAGACAGGGAATCAACTGTTATGTCATTCTGTGCGAGGGGTATATCCTTACCTGAACACCAGCTATCACATCATAGCACAGAGAGGGCATCAACTCTTATGTCATTCTGTGTGAGGGGTATATCCTTACATGAACACTCTGCTGTCACATCGTAGCACCGACAGGTGATCAACTGTTTTGTCATTCTCTGTGAGGGGTGTATCCTTACCTGAACACCTTGCTATCACATCATAGCACTGACAGGGGATCAACTGTAATGTCATTCTGTGTGAGGGGTATATCCTTACCTGAATGCCCTGCTATCACACCGTATGACTGACTGGGGATCGACTGTAAGGCCTTTTGTTTTTTATTTGTTGGTTCACGGATTTGAGTGATGAAAAAACCAGGTCGACAGGAGGGGGAAAAAAACGAAAAAAAAACACACTGTCACACACACACAAAATTACACTCATAGTGTAATAACTTCGATACAGCCGAATACAGTTGTAACACTATGGGTGTACATGTATAATAGCATGTAGAAGCCACAGAAAAAAAATATATGCACTTTGTGGTATGTTCAATGAAAGGACATTGATGTCTTCAAAGTGGTTTGACAAGACAAGACTCCTCTGGTTTTGCTGTCTTTTTTCAACATCCTCTCAAAAGAAAACTTTTGATGACCAGAGTTTGTGAAGTTGTATTTAGTACTGACCACAGTTTCTGAACTTGTAAATAATTATTGGTCCAAGGGTCATAATTGGGGGCATGTTGTTGTATCTGCAAGATATCTGTATTTACTGAGAGTTAAAAGGTACTCAGTACTTTTCCTATCGACTAATTGTACAAAAGTTTCGAACGTTTTATTTATAAAATGGACATCATTTCGGCTGTGAAAAATACATACAAGATTCGGCATCAACAACATGCTACCACCCATGGCCCTTAAATCACGAAATATAGGCCACCTATATTGGGGTTACGAAAAGCGAATGTATGAAGATCGTGACCTTTCATTCGGGAGGGCATCTCTTCTCTTCGCCATATCCATCATAATGGAACAGCTCGCCTGGGTCTGGCGCCCTTGTCAGATAGGATAACTTGAAGGAATTTACGCCGGAACGAGTGCAACACTGACATCGGGGTAGACAGGTCACATTCAGAGACGGTACCATCTTCATGTTTTGACGACTTCACGGAGGAAAGCGTGTCAGCCGACGTAATACATTTGCAGACGATGTCCCCAACCGTATCGCTGCCGCTCGTTACATTGCTGAAAAGATCTAGTCTTGACATCCGCCCCTTTCTTTACGACGACACAGATGTAAAAACCGCCCGCCATCCCGCCATTTTGTGACAGCGCGCCACAACAACTTTGCAGAATTATCTCCCTTGAAAGGTTCTACAGATACCTCGTGTCTAAAGTTTCACTGTTCGACAGTATATATTTTTGTATACCTCAGCCTTTCCACTGAGTCATCCTGTCGAGAATTGTGATTTTTTTTATCAGAGGATATAAAAATAAGGTCAGTAGCAAATTTGTACGTCGGCGGAAATAAAAAAGGACAAAATCGTGATTTTTTTTTTTTTCCACTTTTCGGAAAAAGTGAGTCGGCGGATCCGTGAACCAACAAATAAAAAACGAAAGGCCTAATGTCATTCTTTGGGAGAGGTATATCCTTACCTGAAAACACTGCTATATCACATCATAGCACTGACAGGGGATCAACTGTAATGTCCTTCTGTGTGAGAGATATATCCTTACCTGAACACCCTGCTATCACATCATACGACTGACAGGGGATCAACTGTAATGTCATTCTGTGTGAGGGGTATTTCCTTACCTGAGCACCCTACTATCACATCGTAGGACTGACGGACGATCAGCTGTAATGTCATTCTGTGTGAGGGGTATGTCCTTACCTGAACACCCTGCTATCACAGATCGACTGTAATGTCATTCTGTGAGAGGGGTATATCCTTACCTGAACATCTTGCTATCACATCATAGGACTGACAGGGGATCAACTGTTGTCATTCTGTGTGAGGGGTATATCCTACCTGAACGCCCTGCTATCACATCATAGGACTGATGGGAGATCGACTGTAATGTCATTCTGTGAGGAGGATAACCTTACCTGAACACTGCTATCACATCGTAGCATAGACATGGGATGAACTGTAATTGTGTGAGGTGTATATCCTTACCTGAACACTCTGCTATCACATCGTAGCATAGACATGGGATGAACTGTAATTGTGTGAGGTGTATATCCTTACCTGAACACTCTGCTATCACATCGTAGCATAGACATGGGATGAACTGTAATTGTGTGAGGGGTATATCCTTACCTGAACACCCTGCTATCACATCGTAGGACTGACAGGGGATCAACTGTAATGTCGTTCTGTGTGAGAGGTATAGCCTTCACCACACCCTTTGGTTGGGTCCGTAGAGCATTCACAGTCATCAACCTCAGGCTATAAATAGGAGATAATTAAGTATATGGGTATTGTGGTCTCATGGTTGTAATAAATATTTCAATAGAATTTTTGTAATATGTAATTTAATTTAAAAATTCTTTAAACATGTCAAAATATCCCCAAATGAGTCAGGGATACGAGTCAGTGAATAATCTTCTTTCTCAGTGTTTCTGTCATTACAGAGCATAATCCATACATTCCATACCATTCATGTCTATCATGATGATGGTAATGGTAAAGGGATAAAGTAACATGTAACCAATTGACCATTCCTGTATATCAGTCCTTCACGCACAGCAGCTTTGGCCTCATTTTGAAAACCGATTATTGGTTCCAAAACGTAACCTTTTAACATCATAATAGATGACGTCACAATGTTAGCGAGAACTATAGCATTTAAATTTTCACCATGACATTGCTGAACTACGTCAATTTCCATGAATGCCATGGTCAAGCAGGGCTGACCTCATTTTGATAACTGATCTGCGCAGAAAAGCCTCCTAACTTGTCTATCTAGGAATGGTGAATAACATCCAAACTGTATAGAAATCCAGTACATCAATTAATATCTTCCGAGTTTTAAAACACTTGATTAGTTCATTCAGATCTTTGAAAATTAATGCAGCATTTTCATTGGCCTGTGGTGAAAACTGGGTGAACATCCAGTCAATCAACTGGATGAACATCCAGCCAATCAACTGGATGAACATCCAGCCAATCAACTGGATGAACGTCCAGCCAATCAACTGGATGAATATCCAGCCAATCAACTGGATGAACATCCAGCCAAACAACTGGATGAACGTCCAGCCAATCAACTGGATGAATATCCAGCGAATCAACTGGATGAACATCCAGCCAATCAACTGGATGAACGTCCAGTCAATCAACTGGATGAATATCCAGCCAATCAACTGGATGAACATCCAGCCAATCAACTGGATGAACATCCAGCCAATCAACTGGATGAACGTCCAGCCAATCAACTGGATGAACATCCAGCCAATCAAAGAGTTTAGACTGTAAAGGTTCATCAGTATGAATTACCTTCTAGGCATGACGGTGTGCATTGTGAACCAGACCTTCTGTACAAGAGTCTGAACTCTCCTGGCCACTCCCTCTTGTAGGACTGTGGGTAGATTCTTCACCAATGACTCGGCTAATGGTATCAGATCTGTGGCAGGCTTGTCCAGTAGTTTATCTAACTGACACAACAACTCTGTTGGACTGGACACTATCACATGGAAGGCTGAAAAACAAATATTTATGTATTATAATAATTTTAAATAGAACAAACTGCAGGCAAGTAATTTCCATCGTCACACTAGACATAGTATTATAGTTAAGTTAAGCGGGAGGGTGAGTAACATTTTTTCAGTCATATCACGACTAGTTTAATAATGACATCAATAATGACATCTCATCTGAACAAATATTAAACATTTATAAACAATGTTACTATTTATAACCAAACCAAACCTGCTTTGATTTATGCCTTAATCTCTGCCAGAGATATACAATACAAACGTTAAACGAAAGTTTAAACCCAAAAGGGGAGTTATCTCCCAGAGGAGTAGTCTCCCTTTAAGGGAGCTCTCCCAGCTCAGCCTGGATATATAAGCCAGCCCCCAGTATACTCTTCCTCTTTTCTCATTGTTATAAACCGAGACCTGTAGTGTACAAGGCCGCGGAGTGAGGGGAAGGATGGGAGGGCCATTACATCAAAGCAGGTTTGGTTTGGTTATAAATAGTAACATTGTTTATAAATGTTTAATATTTATGGCCCAAACCTACACCTGCTTTGATTTACGCCTCACTACCAACATATGGAGGTGGGAACCTCGGCCTTAATGTATTTGCAATAGCAGGCTGAATATCTGCTGAAATAATCACAAACAAGACAATCACAATCAACAAGAAAACCCTGGTCAGCACTCAGAAAGGTAATCAAGGATATAAGAAGTGGTTACTTAGCTTGATGCATGTCTCCATGCATGTAGCTGTGGTCTTGTGGAGCACAGTGTTACCCTCCGTATAGGAACTCAGGCCGTACGCCAGGATGAGCACTTGGAAGGCAGCATGTATGGATTGGGATCTTTGTACGCCAATGTATCATACAAGGTGTCATTATCTGTGATGTGGAGTGGTACGCAGTATTACCGCCAACGGAACTAAGGTATCAGGACACCCGAGTTCGGAGGTAAGGCAAGTACGGGTTGGTAGTATAGCCAACTCCCCATACAAGTCGTCCACCTTTACTATTCGCAGCGCTAGTCCACATTCCGCTTTAGGTCCAACTCTGTGTACTTTAATCCCCGATGCAGATGCTGGACTGTTGAGAGTTGACAGCGGAATCTTTGAGTCTCCTCTTTGTCTTAGTCAACTTTCTTTACTTTACTGTTGCTGACACTGGTGACCTGGAAAATAAACATTATTATACTCACAAAAGTGTCAGTTCTTTGTGCGTTGAACTTGTGAGTTCACCGCAAGGTGACTCAGCTGAGATGATCTAGAAGGACATAGCTCTAACCTGAAATGACACAAGCAAAACTGCAGTAAGGTTAAAGATTACAACTCACCATTGTGTCAGGTTTCTTGATTGCTGTCTTGAGTGTCGCTGACTGGCCAGTTGAGCTATTACTTCTTTCTGGTGATCATGTAGTGTGTGGACTAACGATATGACTGAGAGATGAGATGAGATGATACAGCAAGCCGGTGACTTGCTGCGATGACAATTTTGCCCCCCCCCCCTTTTTTTCTTTTGAAGGTTACCTGACCACATGCTGGGCAGCCACCAGTGGCCCCAGCATGTTCACACTATCTGATTGGACTGACATATCTCTCAGATAGAAATTGGTAAATGTGGAATTTGCCGTCCAGGCACAAGACTGGACAATGTCATGGAGGGACAAGTTCTTCCATAAGGGCCATGACGAAGCGATGGCGCGGATTTCATGAGAAGAAGCAGTCGATAGAAGCGGGGGAGCGTCAATGGCCAATTGATAAGATCACTTAATGGTTTTCTTTAACCACGAAGCAATGGTATTCTTAGTAATGTCACGTACCGACGAAGGGACAAGAATAACAGACGACGCAAGCCCCGACCGGGATCGGTACGAGTGAGATAGTGACGTATGGCTCGAACAGGGCATAACAGTAGGTCGTCTTCGAGGCCATGAACGAAGTCCGATAACGCAGGGATAGAGTACAGACGTTGCGCACACGGACCTAAGCGAACGGACTCATTTTTGGCGATGAACTCTGGAACAGGTCGAAACAAAACGCGTGACCAATCCGCCGACCAAGTCATGGAAGATCTTTCAAGAGCATGAAGTTCAGAAACTCTAGACGCCAAAGCAAAAGCCGCGAGAAAAACTGTCTTGTAGGCAACAGCTTTAAGAGACGCGGACTGTAAAGGTTCAAACGGCGGACGAATCAGAGCACACAGAACCACACCAATATCCCATTTCGGTAACAGCTGGCGAGTACGACGAGACTGTAGCGCGAAAGCCCGAATGAGCGCAGAGATATTGTCATTGAGACTAATGTCGATGCCGGCAGAAAGACGTAAAACCCTAGCCAAAGCAGAATGATATCCTTCAATGGTGCTGATTTGAAACTTCTTGTCGCGATGGAGGTGAAGCAGGAAGTCAGCAACTAAGGAAACAGAGGCAGAGTCGGGATTGGCATCACGATCTCGGCACCAGGAGACGAAATAGGCCCATTTCGCTTGATAGAGCTGTGATGTGGAAGATCGATTGGCTGACACCATCGTCTGTGCAACTTCCGCTGAAAATCCTTGGACAGTGAGTGCACTCTGGATAGTCTGCAGATGTGTAAATTGAGCCACCGCGGGTTGTGATGAAATAACCCGTGAGGTTGATGTAACAGGCCGGGCCAAACTGGTAGACGTCGTGGCGGAGCTGTGAGAAGTGGAAGCAGAACCGGAAACCACTGACGACGAGGCCACCACGGAACCACAAGCAACACTACGCAGTCGTGCTGAGCAATCTTCTGGAGAACTTCTAGAATGATGGCCATCGGAGGGTAGGCATAGGCTATGAAGTTGTCCCAGCTGATCGAAAGAGCGTCAATGGCGAAGGCTTGAGGGTCCAAAATCGGACTGACGAAGAGGGCCAGCTGTGCATTGTTCCTTGTTGCGAACAGGTCGATCAAAGGAGACTCCCAAACGCTGCAAATCTGACGAAACACCTCCGGATGAAGTTGCCATTCGGTCTGTAGGACGGTGTCGGGGCGAGACAGTCGGTCTGCAAGGACATTGAGCCGACCCGGAACATGGCGAGCATGGAGATGGCAGTGATGAATGAGAGCCCAGTCGAAGAGGTCCCACACAAGTTGAAACGTCGAGAGAGACCGGGTGGTACCCATCTTGTTGATGTGGGCAATGACCGTGGAATTGTCCGTAGCTATGAGGAGTGACGAATTGTTGAGAAGGAAGCTCCAATGTTGAACTGCAAGGATGACTGCCTTCATCTCCAGAAGGTTGATGTGAAGTCTGGACTCCGAAGTCGACCATCTGCCGGAGACCTCCAGATCGTCCAGATGGGCTCCCCAGCCCGTCTCGGAAGCATCGGTATAGAGATGATAAACCGGAACCGGCGACCGGAACGGAACTCCCCGCATGATGTTGTGACGAGACTGCCACCAAATCAGATGTGGATGTAGTGACGTCAACACCGTAACGGCAGGATTGAGAGATGACCTCCGAAGATAAGGAGACAGATGGTACTGCAGCGGACGAACCTGGAGACGGCCGTAATGAGTAAGATCCTGCGTGGAAGTAAGCAAACCCAGAAGACTTTGCCACTGTTGACGTGTTCGAGACGTTGATGATAAAAACCTTAGAATCAGCATCTGAATTTTGGTCCAACGGTCCTCTGGAGGGCGTACCAGTTGTAGACGAGTATCGAACACCGCCCCGATGTAACGGCGAACTTGCGCTGGAACCAACTCCGACTTCAGGGGATGCGGGATGAAGCCGAGGTGGAGTAATACAAGCAACGTGAAACGGACTTGCGCACTGAGAACATCCTTGTCTGCAGCCCACATGAGTATATCATCATATACACCTCGATGAAAATACCCCGAAGATGAAGGAACGCCATTACTGGTGACGTAATGCGGGTGAATAACCAAGGAGCGACGTTGACTCCGAACGGAAGAACTTGCCATTCGAAGCGCCGATCGTTGGCGACAAACCGTAAGAAATGCCGATGACGAGGATGAATAGGAATGTGGAGGTAGGCGTCTTGTAGATCGATTGAGGCCAGCCAATCCAAATGATTTAGGCGGGCCCGAATCGATGATACAGACGCCATCTTGAAATGAGGAGGAGTTATGAGATGAAACTTGTTCAAAACCTTGAGGTCTATCACCATCCTCATCTGGTCCGAGTCCTTTTTGGGCACCAGGAACACGTGGCTGTAAAATCCACCGTAAGAAACGCCGATGACGAGGATGAATAGGAATGTGGAGGTAGGCGTCTTGTAGATCGATTGAGGCCAGCCAATCCAAATGATTTAGGCGGGCCCGAATCGATGATACAGACGCCATCTTGAAATGAGGAGGAGTTATGAGATGAAACTTGTTCAAAACCTTGAGGTCTATCACCATCCTCATCTGGTCCGAGTCCTTTTTGGGCACCAGGAACACATGGCTGTAAAATCCAACGCTGACATCGTCCTGAGGAAGTTCTCTGACAGCATCTTTTTTGATCAGAGTGTCGACCGAGGACAGGAGCATCTGGACATGCCCTGCGGGAACTGGAATACGGGATGGGCGAGGCCAAGAGATGAGCCTGGGTCTTGACTGGAAGTTGAATAGGAATCCCTCCTTCAGAGTTTTTATGATCCAGTCGTCGTCCGTAATCAGCCTCCAGTTCTCGTAGAAATGAAGCAGACGCCCGCCCACAACCGGATGATCGTAAAGCCGAAAGGCGGGCAGATGGAAATCGATGACGTGATGGGGAATGGCAGTCGGATAGTCATTTATTGGAAGAGCCTCCGCGCTTGGAACTTGATTTTCCATGGGCGGAACGGCGGCCACGGCCTCTACCTGGAAGTTTGTCGATGCCACGAAAATCATGCTGAGGGAAACCCTTCTGCTGGCCGGATTTGGAAGCACGACCCCGAGAAGTCTTGCGATCCACAGAAAAGGCTGGGCGCCGAGCAACAGCCGAAATTAACCGAGCAGTACGTTCCTCGCGAATAGCCGGCATTACGGAATCAATGGCGTTGTTGAAAACCCATTTAGATGACAATGGCTGCCGTTGTAACTGGTCCTTAACGAAGTATGGAACGTCCGATTTGACCCCCTTCAGTAAGGTAGAACGTTGTGCTTGCAGAAGAGAAGCATAAGAAAAGGCACCTGCCTGAATGACCGTACGGTTAGCTTTAACGAGCGTATCCATGAAGCCACGTAAATACTCGATGCGTCCAGGAGATAACAAAGATGATCCATCCTTCACACATAACGCAGGATCCAAGGCAATCCGGGATGACGCCAATAAAAACCAATCCGCGTAAGATGTAGCCCGTTGGATCGACAACAACATATCCATAATGGTGGAGAAAACTTTGCATGGAACCGAAATACCAGCTGTAGCGGGTGATTTCGTAATACGACTTAAATCCCGATCCATTTTGGGTGATTTCTCCGGCAGCACGTTGTCATGGACTAAGTGATGGAAAAAGTTAGGCTTCTTAAGTTTGTTGTCATCTTCCAACTGTTCCTCAAATAACTTCAGATTAGACTCCCAGGCTGGTGACGAAGCACAGGAGGAAAACGTCGCTCGTGACGCCGCCGATGACGTAAACGCGGCCGAAGCAGCAGTCGGACATTTAACCTGTGACGAAACCGGCTCCGATGGACACGGCATGTCCGGAACAAGCGCCAAAAGTGCTTTCATTTTAACAGAGAACGCCATCATAGATGAATCCTCTGAACTTTCCGACGTGGCAGAGGAATCATCATGATCAGACAAAGCAGTCAAAACCGGGGACGAAGATCGGACAGTCTGACGACGATGTAAGGGCGGAGAACTCTGATCGAAAGTATAGTCAAGAAACGGCGCCTGCGCATGATCAGACTGACGTGATCAATGGCGCGGAGACAAACGGGAACGTCGAACCGGAGAACGAGAACGACTGACCGGTGAATGAGAAACCCGTACATTAGCATCATGATGACGCGATGAATGAGAACGACGAACCGGAGAACGAGTACGCCGAACAGGATAATTAGAATCCAGCACAGCCGAATGCACCCGACGCGACGGTGAAACAGGACGTCGCGGAGACGGAACATACCGACGTACAGGAGAACGAGAACGAGAACGGTGACGCGGTGAACCAGAACGACGAACAGACACGCGAGACCGATGACGTGAAGTGTCAACATGCGTCAAACCCGGAGGATGTAAATCCGTAACACGCACATTTACATCAGAACCCAAACGGCCTTCCATAGAAAAAGATGTTGATTTCTTTTTAGATAAACCTGCCACATTAAATCGTAAAGGAGATAATTGATGTAAATTCCTATTTCGAGAATCAGCAGGTGAAAGGCCAATAGACAAAGGAGTCGGAGAACCAACATGTGGGGAAGTCGAAATCTTTTGTCCGACGGGAACAATAGAGCGCGGTCGGTGAGACCTGGCCTTTGTTTGCTTGAACAAAGGAACTGGTTTTTGAAGGCCTCCAGACAAAGCAAGACCTGTAGCGGCTAAGCTATCCAGTACACCCTGGTTATCCTGTCGTACAACCTTGCCACTAGGTGGTATATCTTCAGACCCAGAAGAAGGAGCCGGACTATTAGATTTACGGGGCAAATCTAACACGGGACCCCCCATATCCTGATTGATTTTAATGTCTTCAACTAATGCTATTTCCAACACCCGTCCATCAACTTCTGATAGATCGGGGTTCTCTGAAGCCTGCAGAAAATAGGACCTACGGGCTTGTGCATAGTTTTTCCAAGTATCATTATCCCAAGACACACATTCATTACACGTGTCATTTCGATAGCAAATTTTATTCTTATAACCGAAACAACGCGTGTGGGCATCTAAGCGTGTCGAAATTCGCCCACACGCACGGCACGAATTTGAAGGAATGGGAACAGAAAACTCAGACATAATTCAGAAAGAAATTGTTTCCAATCAACAAGACTTGAAACAACAACAACTCTTTGAACAACAACAACTAGTCTTTGTAACGACAACAACTAGGACTGTATTGCAAACTCCCTGCCATGCACCACTGGAGGTACAAACGAGAAAAGAGAAAGAGTATACTGGGGGCTGGCTTATATATCCAGGCTGAGCTGGGAGAGCTCCCTTAAAGGGAGACTACTCCTCTGGGGGCTGGGGAGTTAACTTTTGGGTTTAAACTTTCGTTTAACGTTTGTATTGTATATCTCTGGCAGAGATTAAGGCATAAATCAAAGCAGGTGTAGGTTTGGGCCATAAATATTACCATTAAATCACTAGCTGGGTCTGCAAAAGGAGA
The DNA here is from genome assembly GCA_036873755.1 of Hanleya hanleyi. Taxonomy (NCBI): domain Eukaryota; kingdom Metazoa; phylum Mollusca; class Polyplacophora; order Lepidopleurida; family Hanleyidae; genus Hanleya; species Hanleya hanleyi. Next base: position 23,119 of record JAVTVY010032617.1, read on the forward strand.
CATTTAGACATTTGAAATAGCTTTGATAATTAGGTACCTTTATCGAGTGTGTGCTGAGTGACCTGTGTACGTTGAGACGGTAGCTTGGGGATGAGAGTTGATGTGTTCACCATACTCCCCTCTAACCAATCCTCTACCAGGCACAGGTGAGGGTAATGAGCAGCTAATAACCTGTAATCAGTCATCAAATGTGATATAAACAATCAACAAGAGTCTTGTAGGCTGTAGTGTGAAGAGAGCCTAGCCATGATCCCTTGAGATAGAAAAATAGCCCATTGGACTTCAATACCCCTCAGCTATCAGTTATTGTTTACACCAAGCAATCATGCATTGTAGCCCCGTGGGGCTTCCGGGGATTGACCTGGGATGTCGTCGTGCACACCGCAGGTCATGGTAAGAATATGCCTCAGCTCCTCAGAGAGCTTGTCGTAAGAGGCGACTAACTGAGGCACCCGTGGGGTTCCTGGGTGTGAAAAGGAATAGGATCCAACATCGTGATATGACTGAAATATAGTTGAAAGCGACATTAAATCATATTCACTCACTCACTCACTCATGCATTGTATAATATCATCAGTGTATTTTTAGAACTAGATTAACAAAAATGTGATCTAGTAGGGTTGGCTGTAGTTCGCTTTTGCCAAGGCCTGAGGTTCTGGTAGAGCATGATCGACCGAAATTCTTAGCTCTAAATATGCTCTTCTAAAAAGCTTATAATCAAATAAAGTAATTTTATCTTGGAAATATCGATCAAGGTCAGTCATCTTCAAACAATTTCAAGTCAATTCTAATTTAATTGCATAAGGAACAGGAATTTGGAGACAGACTTAACATATAGAATTTGACCTTTTACAAATAGGTCAAGGTCAGTGATATTCTTCAATAGACTTCACAGATGTACACATAGTATTAAATTGGAAAGCCTAGATATATTTCATGTTAGACCATAATAAACAGCATATGACCTTGAAAAAATAGGTCAAGGTCAGTTAACTGGGATAGGCTTGTAGTCAATCACCAGTTGCATAACTAATATGAATTTAGAGACCCTAGCTTCAATCCTTCAAAATTTTTAGAAATACTAAAATTTGACCTTGATAAAATAGGTCAAGGTCAGTCATCTTCGGTACACCTCTGGACCTTCGCCAGATGTATACATAGTATTAATGTGGAAAGCCTAGCTTTATTTCTTCATGTTATATCATAATAAACAGTATATGACCGTTTAAAAATACATCAAGGTCAGTCAACTGGGATAGGCTTCTAGTCAATCACGAGTTGCATACATAATATGAATTTGGAGACCCCAGCTTTAATCCTTCAAAAAATATAGCAAATACTAAAAAATGACCTTGATAAAATAGGTCAAGGTCAGTCATCTTCAATACACCTCTGGACCTTTGCCAGATGTATACATAGTATCAATTTGGAAAGCCTAGATATATTTCTTCATGTTACACCATAATAAACAGAATATGACCTTGGAAAAATAGGTCAAGGTCAGTCAACTGGGATAGGCTTCTAGTCAATCACTAGTTGCATAAGTAATATGAATTTGGAGATCATAGCTTCAATCCTTCAAAAAATATAGCAAATACTGTAATTTGACCTTGATAAAATAGGTCAAGGTCAGTCATCTTCAGTACACCTCTGGACCTTCGCCAGATATATACATATTATAATAAACAGTATATGACCTATAAAAAATAGGTCAAGGTCAGTCAACTGGGGTAGGCTTCTAGTCAATCACCAGTTGCATAAGTAATATGAATTTGGAGATCCTAGCTTCAATCCTTCAAAAAATATAGCAAATACTATAATTTGACCTTGATAAAATAGGTCAAGGTCAGTCCTTTTTAATAGGCTTCTGACCCTTCACCCGATACATTTGTGGTATGAATTTACAATGCCTGGCTATAATTCTTCTTGAGATATCGTGTTCACAAGAAAGATGGATAGACAGACAGACAGACGGACAGACGACACTGACGACGACAATACCCTTCGGGCAAAATTTTGCCCGAGGGGTAATAACTAGAATTTGACCTTGATATTAAAAGCAGGTCAAGATCAGTCAAATTGAAAACATTTCAAGTCAATTACCGGTTACATGTAGTATGAATTCGGAGATCCTGCATTGTCCTAGATGTAATCCTTCATAAGATACCGCCAATACTAGAATTTGACCATGATAAAATAGGTCAACATCGTCATCTTCAATAGGCTTCAGGCCAATTGCCAGTTGCATAATTTATGTTATATGAATTTGGAAGCCTGACATTAATCCTTCAAGAGATATCGCTTCAACGAGCAAGATGGACAGACAGATGGACGGACAATGCAGACAATACCCTTTGGTCACAATTGGCCGAGGGGTTATAATCAATAGCTTCTTTGCCATCATCATCCATCCACATATTTGAACTGTACTTAAAAGATAGACAAATAGATGGACAGAAATCGTGATCACAATATACAGTACGCCCACTTTCCAGTTACCCTATCCTACTGGTAGGATAGCAGTAGGATAGCTGGAGGATAGCTGTACCATCCACGTATCATGGTCGGACCATCCACGGATGATGGCTGGATGATGGCCGGATCCTCCGTGGATGATGGCTGGATCATCCGTGGATGATGGCTGGATCATCCACGGATGATGGTCGGACCATCCACGGATGATGGTCGGATCCTCCACGTATGGTTTGGGCTGTGAACTGACGTGCCTGCACTATATTGAGTTTCACTGATAGATAATCATATGTTTTCGACGAGTTATAATCGCATATAATGCGGGATTATTTCTGATCGATGAAAATAATCTGGAAGAAAGGGGGTTTATGGTATATTCATTGAAAAGTATAAATTCATCTGTTCATGAAGTGGTTGCGTGAAGATTCGTATATTTATGTTCTTGTATTTGTCAATGGCTCACAATGTGCGGAGAAAAATATCGACACTCTTACCGTACTACCCGTAATTTGCATCTTTTATTGTAACGGTTGTCCTCTACTTCTACTTCAGTCTATTATCGTGATTATTCTCGCAAATATGTATTAGTTTAGCACAGGGTAATGCAATAAATTTGATCTGCGATTGGCGTTTTCCGATCGCGAAGAAAATGTTCTTGTGTGTGTGTATATATATATATATGCTCTCAGTGAGGTCCGCGCTCGTTCGCACATGTGCGTAGATTTCGTCATATCTCTCTTTTCGTATAGGGCCTACATTTTCTCTTTGGAAAACGTATGTAATCAATCTCAAAAGAGTGTATTTCCATATTTAAAATGACTGCATAATAAGCTAATAGTTCGGGCAAAATAGTACGCCCATAATAAAAGTGATATTTATTTGATCAGACTAATGTCGCGCTTTTCTAATAAAATTTACTTTGTGAAAGTATGGTTTCTATTCGCAACTTCACTTTTATTCATATCTGGAGATTTTTTTGCTATTGTATCTTCATAATCTTTGATTAATTCTGTCAATGTCAGAGAAAAGGGAACCCTTGGTAAGTAACGCTGTTGAAATAGTATATTGTGTCCACCTTCGCATGCAAAATTATTTTCGCCACTTGCCATTCTGGTTGATTTATTTATTTAATTGTTCAGTTGAATTTCAACTTTCACAGAAACTGTCTTGTTTCATCAAACCACCTTTTGTCTGCGTATGTTCACCAGTCTATTCTGTTGTTAATACGTTGATTGAACTCTGTGTCACTTCCGACTTCGATGCTCACAAACAAAATGCTTTATTTATCCATATACAAATTTCTGAATCAATTCATAAATTTACAAGCACTATATATATATTTTAAAACAAATAAAAATACATAATTTGTACAGTTTCGTATAACTCTGTTTCAGTAATTGACTTTATCAGAAAGATAATAGTAATCCATTGATTATGGTTTTATAATAGTAGATCCCATTTTATTGTTTTTTGGGCTTCTTTTTTATTTTATTCCAATTACGCATACTTACCACTTTCTAATATACTCATCGTCACGTTAGTCCAATGCATTATTTCTATAGTAAAGTTGACGTAAACTTTGATTGTACCCATTCTTTCTTCCGGGGGGGGGGACTTCCGGCTTCAGTTCGTAACCGAAAGCTTGATAATAGTAGCCAGATAAATCATGCGATTATCTCCTGAAAGTTATCGATCTTCACTTTTGAAGTGACGATGATATAATCACTGCTCAAATATAGAATATTATATCACAATGACTTCTATTTTCGGAGTTTTATTTATTTTACTTTTGATACCGACCCCTTAATGATACCCTGAAACCAGTGGATGTAATACGACTCATCTATATATGTCTTCGCTGGTATATTGCATGGTACAGCTAACGCAAATATAGATGTACGGTCTGCAAGGTTAATTAGGTAGTCTACAGACTTTTGATTTTGAAATCAGAGGTCATTCCCCCAACTGGTCATTTTCCCTTCTCTAAAGTTCTAAAAAAGAAAAAGATTTTGAGTTTAATTTTGGAGATTGGATTGTTGGGGCGCCTTCCCTTCTTGATTCATAAAGAACATATGCATGCAAACATTAACTGTGGAAATTGATGTTTTCGGGCAGCTTCCCATACGGTTAAAGAATGTATACGACAGTATATTCAATTGCCCCGAACATCTTGACAAGAATATATAATATATGAGAAACCAAATAATTAATTACTCAGAAGGTAGTCTCCTTAACAAAATGCATTCAGCCTAAACGATTCTTTTGTGAATAGGATTTCGCCATAACATGCGAACGATGCGGACGACCGCTGGTTAGAAACGATTCGATTTAACAGCTCGCGTAAAGATCCCACATAGCAGAAAGAAAAGAGATACCAATGGTAGTACGAAATAAGACAGAAAAATGAGAAATAATGTGGAATTCTACTTTTATTCCCATCATATACATCCCCAGGTTTGTTGGCTCGCATCTGAATTGTTAACACTGCACGAAGGTGCCTATAGCTCCGACAGGGAACCTCTTATCTGAAATATCCAGTAGAACTATAATTTTAAACACAAAACTTCTTTGATTCAACAGCAATTAACTTGTGCATATACAAGGAGATACAGATTATCCTTGTTTTGAATACCCACGAACAAAATAATTCTAGAAATGAAGGCAACCTTGCTTCCTTGTCTAAAGAAATGAAATAACTGGTCTTTACGGTAGTTTGTTTGTGTTTCACTTCATCGGTCTAAACAAATGAAATAATGAGTATTCTACGGCTCCCTCGTACTACTTGGTTTATATGTGTTTCACTTCAGCGGTCTGGAGAAATGAAATAATGAGCCTAAAACGGGTAGATACTTCATGTAGGAAGCTATTGTCCAACTCTTTATGTCACTGAAAAGGCTCAAGTCTAGACACATTGTTGTCCCCAGACTTGGCTATTGTATGCATTGTCTTGTGATTCTTACATGGAGTATGAACCCTAAAACGGCTCCCTTGTAGATCATTTCATTGCAGAAAGAGTACTATTGATGAAGTCTGTCAATTATGGAGAATCTGCTAGTTGGATATAAGATACTATATATATATATATTACGATTTGGTATTCCAATACAAAGGCTTCCTTTTAGAAATGTTCGAAGTTTAAGAAATATTTGAAGTGTGTTTGTGTGTTGGTCGTGTACATTAATTTAATTGTCAGGGAAATCTGACACGATGTATCTTTCAGAAGTAAACCAATTTGTGAATACTGTATACTTGATTACTCCCAGACCAGATTCACTGATCTTAGGGGTGAAAATAGAATTGTACAGTGGTGGACAGGATGTCAAGTACATTCTAGTATATGATACAATACAATGTCATGGCTGGTGGTGAGAATCGATTAGGTGCTAAATTATTACGTTATGTAAGCAAAATCTCCTAAGCACACCTTTCTCAAATTTGATTTTAATATTGAAATCGTTAAATACACTACCAGTATTCATTATTTATTAATTGAAAAATCTTCGTTTTCGTCACAATCATTCCAATATGTAACTATACGGAATGAGATCCACATTATTTAAAGAATTTATACGGCGGTAGAAAACGAAAATCATATAAAAATCACGTGTTTGGAGTATCTCCAAAAGGCTGAAGAGAGGCCGTCGCCGATTGGCTATCGGCATGGGGAGACCTGTTTACAATTGCCAGTCTTTCAGTTTTGATCGTGGATATTCTCTGTACTGTCTTCTGTTATGAAAATGTTGAGAGTTAAACATCCAAATAAGTAACAGTATTTTACGATGATGTGATTGAAGACCGTGGGGTCGTCAAGAAAGTTTAAACCCACGTGGCACAGGACGAGTGTGACGCAGCGGGAGTTTGCTAAGCGGTAATAATTCGACAAAGCCGATCTCGCCAAGGAAGCGGTCTATTTCTGATCTATTTCTGGTGGGGTTTTTTGACATAGTTTAGGCCAAACATAATCCATTGTCTTTGCGAATGAGATTTTATATAATCGTAGGTGTCAATTTCATTATAGCCGAGTTATAACTTATTGTTTTGTCGAACATATTCTCAATCTAACAAAAGACAAAACATGAATTCGCCCAACTTGCCTGACCGTATCATGTTTGGTGAAAGAGTATAGGCTGACGCGCCGTTCTAAAACAATCCGCGTATGGTACGCGGAGGGTCCGTGGATGATGGCTGGAGGATCCGCGTATGATTTTTGAAATCATCCAGCCATCATCCGCGGACCCTACAGCTATCCTACCGGTAGGATCCAGTCACCATCCGTGGACAATCGGGAACTGGAAAGTGGGCGTACTGTACAATCTTGTCTATCGATGGGAGTATAAAAACAATCAACGAAGAATATTCATAACTTAATGAATGTACAGTGTACAATTCTTCAATACTGAACTGTCACGTTATATTTTTAATAGATGCAATGCAAGACCGGACGAAATTCATCCGTCTGATCATTCACTTCAGGGTTACACTGTCATGGTTAATAGCAAGGGTCTTCATGCATAAACATATAGAAAAGACCAATCGTAACTAGGAGCTTTATACTAAAACCCAGAACCAGTCCAAATCAACAGATGGTAAGATACTGACTTGAGCAGTGAGCTGAAAAGTCCAGCAGAGTGAGGGTCTTGTTGAGCCTCCTGAAGTAGGTAACTGATGGGTAGTTGACTCAGCAGATTGTCCGAGTAGATCTTGGTTCGTCGGGTGGTCATGGCTACAAAATACAATTACACCATACAGAGAGATACATTCACACTGAAAAGCTAATGTACTGTTAATCGTCACACACACCATCATTGACTTTTCGGGTCTAGGATCGTAATGGAGTCTAGACTTCCGACAAATATTGAATGACCATTATACCTGACTGGGCCAGAAATGGTCCAAATTTTATTGGATAAAAATCTAAGCCAGTTTAATTGCCCCACCTGTGATATTTGTTGTGATGATGTCAGACAGTAAGACCTTACTTCAGCTAGGTTACCTGGCATGGCGGGTCATTTACGGCTGTGAATATTAGGGAATACGTTTTTCTCAAGCTCTCAAGCAAATTTACTACATATTATGTGAGAACATTTTATTGCGGTTTCTGTTTTGCTTCAGGAGATCCCTGCATTAATGTATATAAACAACACTGATCACTGTAAAAAAAATGTCCCCCACTCCCTCTCAATTTTCTCCAATAATCAGCAGTTACTTAAACCATTACGGTTTATTACAAGCGGTTACACTCACCAATACTTTTCATATTTGAAAGTCGACAGTCTTCGTATGACAGCACATAGAAGACAATCAACAGCTGTGAGGTTACACTATAAGATTTGCAGTCAGTCTCCATCCCAGAATGCTCTGTGAAAATGGAGTTTTCAAACACGGCTAGCACTTCTTGTTCTGTGATTGGCTGGTTGGTGTAGTCTGATTTAGTACTGGGCATAATGATGGAATTAACGTAGGCATCAATTAGAGGAGTCAGGAGAGGGTGTAACGGGGTGGTTGTTGTACAAATCTGACTGTAGATCCATTTCTGAAACACAAAAGAGGGAGAGAGAGCGGTTATTTTATTCAATGTTGTGTTCACAAATATCATTACAGATATATAACAAGCATCATAAATCTCTATCTAATTTCAAATATCTAACCAAACAATCTCTAAGTTCAAATATCTAACAACAAAATTACAACACAAATCAATCAGTTGAACAATCCTTATTCATATCTCTTGGTGAGACTTTTCTGTGAATGACACATTAAACCATATATGCTCTCCCTTTTCTGTCAATGTTTGTACTGAAACACAAAAGAAATCAGGAATATTTGTTTACCACTTTCTGTCTATTGGTGGATGTTGTACAAGTTGGCATGATGATATATACAGAATCTATAATCAAAACAACTCTTTTAACGATCTAACAACTGCATATGGAATAAAGAATCAAGTTTTGCCTTAATGTTGATTTGTTGAAATGATAAAATAACATTCTATGACAGTACATAGAACAGGGCTCGAAATAAGTTTCACAGTTTTGATATTCTGGTTCAATGCCCCAAAAATAAACAACTTGCCCCAACTTTACATTTCATGTACAATGTACTATGGTAATGCCTCTAATAATTGTGAAATCGACCATAAAAAAATAGAGGGTAATAAAAGAATCAGAAAGTCGGCAAATGTTCCCAAATCATGTAAATGATCATTATTTCTCAGTTATTTTAATGATTTCAAAGGCCCCACAGGGTGATCAACTTTTTTTAAAACTGATTGGAATTTGTCCCTAAAATTGTGAGGGATTGAATTATTATAGGGTGATTGAATTTTCTATTAATAAAAAATTTCCACTTTGTTTATCAGAAGCCATTTTCTATCTAAAACCAATTTTAATAGAAAATATGAAAGTTAGATCACTTGTCACTGAAGGAGAAAGAAAATTAAAATATAAGGGGAGATAATACATTCTGGATTGTCCCATTTATCAAGTTAGGTTATGTAACTCGCTTTTAAAGATGATGGTAGAGAAACAACAATGAAAACGATCTTTTTCACATCAAACATGTATCTTGAAGTAAATAGCTGCCAATCCTTGGAAAAAGTAATCAACCATGGATTCCATGATTCAATTAAGTACAGTAAGCCCAAGAAGCTAGAAGATGTGATTTTCACTATTTGAGGAACTTGCCCCTGGGCAACAGCATCACACATGCCCAGGGCAAGTAAAAGGGTGTTAATTTCGAGCCCTGTAGAAGATATAATAATACTGGTATAGCTGGAGTTTAATGACTCAACAGGAATAGTTTGTGGCTCTTTGGGGCAAATTAGTACAAATGGTGAAACATTCAACCGGGGCGGGGGGATTTGGTTTATGTCACCCTCAAGGTTATTTCACTCCTTCAACGGGACAACAGATATGGAGTGAAAACTATCAGCTAGAATATCAAACTGGATTTATAATTAATATTCGAATTCCAACATCATTGTTGCCATCCAATAACCTTAATGGGGACTTTGTACTTGGAGAATGTTCTGTTCTTCAACAGCTGTTGTATACAGTGGACAGGTAGATATCCAGACATGTTAGCATTCAGATCTGGGGTCACAGGAACAGTCACTGCATGGGATGTGATCACCTAGAAAAATAACAATGGTTGATATACAACTGTCAACATACAACAAAATCTTCCAAGAGCAATCCTGCTCACATCATCGTAATTAGCCCAAATGATCCCAGCCAATACAAGGTCAGTCAGTCAATATGATGATAAAATACAGATATGAATGGATATTTGAGGTGAATTTATGCCATTGAAAATGTTGAACCAGAATAAATGGTTCATCGTAATTCATCTGCAAGTATGCTGTATGTTGTTTAAAGGAATGAAGGATGTGAGAATCCCTGATAATTGGAGAAAATTTATCTGTTATATCGAGTGTAGAGTCAGAGTATTTCCATTCTTTTGCTCTGCAATGTAGCAAAGTTATAACATCAGCTGTTAAATTATTTATACCTGTTCTGTGAAGATTTCTTGAGTGAAGATTTGGCGAACCCTTTGAAGGGCATTGGCTTTGACAGCACTCTGAAATGGAAATTAACAACAGTTTCATATACATAACTGCAAATGTTGAACAACCTGCATATTATCTAACATTTCATCATTCAAATACATTCTGAACTGGGCAAAAAAAAAACAGCACACATGTACACTAGCAAAATAAAAATGTTAGAGAATCAGTCATGCAATATTTCAGAAAATGAACATTGCAATATAAGTCAGTGCTACTATAGATTCAATCTAGGTAAACCAAGATGGTATAGCAAGGGAATACTATCCACTAGTAATGTTATGAAAAATTTGTGTGAGAGTTTTTGTTGGTATCCCCCCTCCCCCCACCTCTTCCCCCGAAGATCCCACAATAAGCCAAGCACGACAATCCTGCCTTTTCAATTTGACATTGATTGGCATTTGACTGAGATATTTACAATCTTTCTGTGAGAAGGTATTTGCTTTACTGTCACACACATGCACCAGCCATGCCAGCTGATCTCGAACCCGTGCCGATTCAGTGGTGTAAGGCTAGCGATCACCAGCGAAACGCCTTAGACGACTCAACCACCGAGGGCCCTACAATATTGGTCCACGTACTTATGTGTGTAATTACAAAGCGCGTTACTTTGAAGTAGTTTTCTCTCAGATAGCCAGCTAGTAGTTTATACTCGTACCTTCATTCCCAGTGTGGAGCAGACAAGGTCAGCTATGGCATGTGTCTGGTTACTGTGAAAATGTATGGCAATCAGGAACAACATTTCTCCATAGGACGAACTCATCTCTACAGACCTGAAAAATAAAGACAGGACACAGATGACAATAATTAAATTTACAAGGTAATTGTACCGACAATGAATGTACATGTACTTATACATTGATCATGTGAACTTATTTTAAGACAGATATTTTTATCATGAATGAAACAATGAACTAGAGCAGAATGTGTCCACAGGAAGACATATGCCCCACTCTGCACAAAATGCACATTATGTGCTGGACTGTTGAGTTTGACAGCTAATACAGATTGTGCTTTTTCACATGACATTCAGTAGAACTAAAACTTTCAGCCCAACATGATTCAGAAGAAATTTGCCAGCAAGATCCTTCCAGGACATACAGGAAAATGAACATACAGGACAAGAGCCATTGATGAAAGGTTTAATTATGTACTAAAAATTATTTCTTCATAATTGTCATATGGGAAATTTCAATTTGGGAAATGTGGGATATGGCAGAAGGAATTTCTGGTACGGTATTCCAGCACTTCATACATGTACAAGATTGATTACAGGACTATTTCTTGTATTATTAACTTGGTCCTGTAGCACATCATAGTCACATTTTTAAAGAATTTCAAGGTGGAATAATTCATACATGTATATGGTACTCTTCTATCTGTTTGTGATGAGATCCATTTAATTGGGATTGGAATTAATATGTTCACTGCAAGAACATTTTATACATGTCACTGGTGATTTTGGGCCTCTTAGAAGTGCAAATATATTCCTCTTGCCACTGGATGTTCTACTCGTCCCAGCTAGGTACACACATATGCAGCTCACCAATCAACAGAATACAGTAACAACATTCAGAAGGTTAAAGAACACAGAGACTTCTCCCAGCTGGCGATTCTCATGGCATCAGATTGCATTCCTCCATCTTATACTATCAGATGTACTCTCTGATTGCACTTGGATTGAAATTGCAGCACGCAGCTTTCATGAGCATGGCTCTCAGCCAATCAGTATTGTCCGCTTGTAAACGGAGCAGAGTGGGATCAGCATGTCGACGCTAAACAAAACGTTGTTCCGTATGTTATTGTGTACTAATTTAGCACAAAACTTATTATTTCTTTTACAAGATATAATGGATACATTTCTCATCTCTCACGTATGCTAATACACGCTAAATATGTTGATCAAAGCGATAGAGACGGAATGTGAATGCATGTCGCTTTACTCTGCACAATGCGGTCAGAGGGTGTTACACCGACAGTTTCGGAGGTTACAAACTCTGATAATGGGAAAATCATCAACGAAATCATCATATTTGCATAGTATATGCTCGCAGAGCAATGTCCGTGAAAATTCTCGAAAATTTCCAGTCGATACAGGGGTTCATAGACGTCACGTTTTACCACCGTTATTCGGCTGTTAAGATTAGTAAAAAAATGAATACTGACTGTGAAAAACTCAAATATATATCATTTAAGTTATAAATATTCAAAGTTTTCAGACAGACACTCAATTCCCAAAATGAGATGGATAAATTCAATCGTCCCAAAACGCTTTGCTAGCTCATCATTTAAAACGGGGAATTCTATCACCGAAAATAAGTGAGAAAAGTGTCGGAAGAAATCGGATATTTCAAGTTAACCTCGTCGTGCAGAGCACACGAAATTGCATGTACTATTGACAGGAAAACTTGATGATTCCGAGGTATAGTTTCACCGGCCGTTCGGCCTAATGAATATATTAACGTTCGGTACGGAAATGCCGGGTTAATCTCGACATGCCAAGAAGGCGGTATTGCCATGTACTCTCTATGCAAAACTTGTCGACTCCGAGGTATTTTATTTCCAGCTTTCGAGCAATTCGCGCCAATATTCTGACGTATATCCAGGGGTAGAATTTTGACGCGAATCGATTCGCGCAAAGACTCGCCTGAAAAGGAACTGGATTCGCGCAAGCAAAGCTTTAGCTTAAGGGAGTAGAGGACGTTCATTTCTAGAGGTTGAAAGTTTTTTTTAAATTTCAGGATTTTTTCATCAGGTTAGGAGAAGATGATCCATGGAAAAAAAATAGGGGGTCACCATACTCGTTCAAAAAATGTGGCAGCCAAATGCATGTATACCACTTAAAAGCCATAACACTGAATACATAGGCAAATTTGAATTTTTTCTACTTTGATGCTCAATAAATCAAACTTCCCAAGGTCAAATTTCCCCCATTTTGTTATATAATACTAAACACACATAGTGCTTGTTAAATGTGTAATAAAAACAGGGGGACACCATACTTTCTTAGAAAATACCAGAGGTATAACAGATAAACAGAGCCTTTTCAGTCCTATTTCCAGGAGGGGGTAAGGGTGGGGAATCAGGGTGGGTGTGGAGAATATTACTGAAGTTGTATTTATTAGCCATTCAGAAGTTTTCTTCTTGTTGAAAGTGAATAAGAGTGAATTTGGGGGTATTCCAGAGGAATAATTTTTAACCTATGGAGCACTTTGTACCCTCCAAGCGTTGAATTTAAAATGCCAATTTTTTGGTTCACCCCATCACACTATCGAACCACCAGTAAAATGCATAAATGGTTGTATTGTGTCTTTTGTTGATTTTTATTCCATTTTGAGATGTCTAGGAACTTTTGTTAGGAAATTCAGCTTGTTTTGAAAAATTTGACAAATGACCATGTTGTAGCCCCATAAGATCAGGGAAATGAACGTCCTCTACTCCCTTAATCAGTGTGTTGTTCATTCAGAGAGATTTATTCAATATTTCACAGAAATTCAAGTCAAATAGCTGACCTGTAATCAGAAAACTCCGAGATATCCTTTCATCTTGCTGCAAAACGTGTACACAAACGAACAATGGCGGTCTTCACATGTTTGAAGACGTAATGCGCTAACTACACTTCGGAAACCTTTGCTTGACTATTCTTTGGGCGCCTTGAATTCTCTCTGTAATGGTTCCCGACTGGCGCCAAATAGTTCGAGTGTATTCTCCTTCGCTCGGCTTCTGGTGCAAAGCCACCTACGTTAAACCCAACAGGCGAAAACAGTCTATATGAAGGAATTGAATGCTAACACGCGTGTCTTCAGACGGAAAGTACACGAGGGTGAAAATGAAACCTGGGACATTTTGGATATCATTTAGCAGATGAATTTGATTCGGATTCGTTCATAATTAGAATGACAAACAATTTTCCCTAAGACAGCACATCGGGCAAAGTAGAATCAAGCGGTAGGAAATTTACGAAAATAAAAATGGATCGTTTATTCAGAAGCATTTCCTGCATGAGACCTGTCAAGAACAACAACAACGCGGTCTACCTCTTTACGTTGAGAACACGCATTTCTTCAGAAGTCAGTTTATTTGAGGTCACGATTTGAACTTTAACGCCATTGCACATCTGTGACTCTTGACCTTTTGTTGGTAATTTTTATCTTTCACTGTAAAAGCCATCATGGTATGAACTGAAAATATGTGGGATAAAAATATCTGGAATTTCCTTATTTTTTTAATGTTGTTGCGTATCTGATATAAATCCATGGCAAACTGTTAGGCCTAGTCTTTATATAAAGGTTCATTAATAATAATTGTTTGTTTTACTGCTTGCCAGAAAATGAGGCAGGTGGCCAGATTTTATTTTTTATTTTTTATAACGCAGACAATTCCAATTTTTTTTTCATATGCAATACAAAGATACAAAAGAAATAAAATTCAGAGTAACCACTTAGCAAAAATGTTTAGGTTGAATACTGCTCCTCAATGGAGATAACCAATCACTCGCCAGAACTAATTTAAGGTGTGCAATTTTAAAATTTTAAGTTTACATCTAGTTGCGCAGTAACCAGCACTGGTGAATATGGCGACTGGTCACGAAATGCTGGGTGTGGGAAATTTGGATTCTCACAAACTGTGCCACTGGGAATCCAAAGTCCGCAAATTTGGATTCTTTGGATTCTCGCAAACTAAGCCACTGAGAATCCAACTGGATTCTCGCAAAAGTTTGGGAAATTCTACCCCTGATATCGGAGACCTGTTAATATTGTTACGGTCAACCGGTACTTCAATCCCCGAAAGAAATACTCAGTTGATCGGTCAGGATGGCGATTAATTATTTGTCTATCAATCACCTTTAATTTATCAGTTCTGACACCACCGGTTTTCAACCGGAACGTGCATTTCACCAAATACTCAATAAAGAATGAAGGAAAAATGCTGTTTGAATTCTCAATCAATAACAATATTTTATTTAGGTTGTTTCACCTTGTTCAGGACATCAATACCCCAAGATCTATCATTAGATCTAGATCTGTGTAACCTTGAGCACATATACCTGTTAAGAATCTGGCTTCTGATGCACCAATTCAATATCCTTTACCACGGTGTATATACAGAAAAAGGAGGTAAAAAACTCTCATGAGTATGGCTGTTATTTTGTATTATTTCCTGTGTTAGGACAGCTGTAATCTCCAAGCTACCCCGAGGTCATCTGGCTTGGGATGGTTCATCACATCAAGGGCGACAACTGTGGTCTGGAAGAGCTTCTGAATCACATCAAGGGAGACAACTCCAGTGTAGTCCCGAGCTGCTTTGGGTCGGGGTAGGACGACTGACTGTGTAGGCTGATGACGTAATGACTGCACCTTGACTAGTCCTTTGTCAATGCTGACGTATAGAATACCTCTAGCTTTATTTTTATCCCAAGCTCTTATCCCGAGCTTCTTTGGTTCCGGGTGGGCGACTGACTATGAATTGGCGATGTACTGACTTATCCCCTTCTCAAGATTAACGTACAGATTCTCTCATGGTTTATTTGTATCCTGGGCTAATATTCCAACCTTCATTTGATGCATTTACCCCGAGCTCTTATCCCGAGCTTCTTTCGTTTTGTTTTCCCCGAGCTAGATCATCTCCGGTAGTTGTCCCGAGTGTTTTGACCATGGGAGGAGTGCCACTGGTTCACCCGGTGTTATTTCATAGTGGAGGAGTTTTTATTTGTCTACTCACGGTCTAATCCGTGCCTTGCGTCTAATCGCAGTCGGGGTGACTTTGTTATGCGTCTAATCGCACTCGTGGTGTGGGCTTTTCGCCCAAAGCAAAGTGAAGTAATCCCGTCGGTGTTCGTCTATTTATAGCTTGCTGGTGACCTCTGGCTGACCTCTAGTAATTCGTAAAGGGCGCCAAAACTCTCGAAACCTCATGAGAACTCTTTGCCTCTAAATCATTTATCTAAAGTTAATGGTCTACAATCTTCAGTGAATATGAATGATCGTCATTGAAGGAAGTTAATTCAATCATTTACAAAAGGGGAAACTCTGCGAAAGTTACTCTAAAATTACGTAAAGTTTGGTGCGAGAGTGAAACCTCGTTATCGTTTTCCTCAAAACATGGCGACCATCGGCAAAACTGCTTGCCAAAATATGTGAATAAACATGGATTTACCGAACAACAGTGAAAGTTATCTCACTACAACAACTGTATCAGGAACTAGAATAGTTATTTAATCGAAACAGTGAGTATTAACAACAGTAGCGACATATTTATCTTTAAAACAACAAAAGTTAGTCGCATTCTAACATGACAAAAATAGATCGTGGCTATTCTATCTGTGCCACATTACACCGCGTACAATAATATCCGGGGACAAACGCGCATTGGCGGTTATCGCTATTGGGTGGACAGAAATAAACTTCTGGGAACAATTTATACAACATCAACTATCATTCCGTCACAATATGCCGCCTAATGTTGTGAGAATCGGCATAAAATGAGGGTTCCCGAAAAATATTTGACAGCTGTCAGCGCACCTTGCGGACATTTATATGTAGTTTTGCGGCAGACTACGATGGCAGACTTCGACGGGATTCAGTTTACATTTCTTCTTGCGAGTCCACGTGAGTATTAGTTGTTTTGGCAGAAAACTATACGTTCTTTTGCAATCAATGTTAACTGCATGATGCCAAAAATCCGCGATATTTGTCCTTTTATTTATCGCATCTTTTGTTGGACAGGGTGTAATAGTTTGTTAATGGGGATTTCCTAGCAGGAAGCTAACTGTGATAGATCACAAAGCATAATGAAATTTTGGTTTTGCAAAACTTTTTTTTAATTATAGGGGCTCATTAGGAGATGAAGTTGTTATTCCCATTGGCTTCTTGCCTCTTTCCTACCTTTCAATGGTGCTATAATTGCTATAATTGGGATGGATATAGGGTGGTAAAAAATTTCAAAAACTCAATACAACTTAGTGGAGTGGCCATGAAAACAGAAAAAAACAAGAGCCCAAGTGGCTTCAATATACGCCCATATATCTGGAAATACACTGGTCCGAATTTCAAGGTTGTTTAATGAGCTTGATCCCAATTGGTAGCTAGCAATCCAGAGAACGGTCTACGATTTTGTGCTTCTGAGAATGTAACATATTTCACATCTTATATTGAATGATAAACTAAAATGGTCTTAACTCTTGGTAACTAGGTGACCTTGAAACAAGAGCTGAGAGCTCACATATCCTACACAGAAATCGACAATAGTCAAACACAAGAAAATAGTAGTTTCCCTTTAAATGAATTCCTTTCAGGCGAGAAAATTGTTTATGAAGGAAGAAAAATGTGAAGAAAGTGATGAAGTAAACCTTTGTTCTCGAGTTAATAAACAGGTGTAAGTTTATAAAGGACCTCTCTCCTCGTTAAATTAGTAAATGTACTGTTTTTATTTCACAACAGTTTAACTGAATGTAGCTGTTTCTTACATGTATCGAACATAGGATACAACTCCACAGGACAAATGCCATATACATGTAGGGGAGACAACTCTGAATATTCCAACCTAACGCATACAGTTAGCTAAACTTAATTCAGTTTGGGGGGACCGTGACCTTGACCTTTGACAAATTGATCTCAAAATGAATATGGCTCCTCTTTGCCATGCGAGTAAGGTATACCCAAAGTTTGGTACCAACCCATACCTTGAAACCAGAGATATCGCATGGACAACAAATGTTAATGGATGACTGGACAGAACGCAATATCGAATTACATGACCTCCTCTTCAACAGGCATATGAAAATGTTTCTTTTAATGATTTCTTGATTTTGGGGTCACAATGACCCTGACCTTTGACCCACATGTTGGTATGTAACACATCGTGTCCCTTAATGTATCTACTGCCACAAAAAAAAGTTATTTTTAATGATTTCCTGATTTTGGGGTCACAGTGACCTTGACCTTTGACCTGAATTTTGGTACATGACACATCGTCTTCCCTCAATGTATCAATGGACACAAATTTCTTGATTCTGGGGTCACGGTGACTATTAACCTTGACCTAAATTTTGGTACATGACAAAAATCGTCTCCCCTTAATATATCAATGGACACAAAAAATCATGATTTTTAACAATTTCATGATTTTGGGGTCACAGTGACCTTGACCTACATTTTGGTATGTGACACATCGTGTCCCCCTAATGTATCTACTGACGCAATAATTTCCTAATTTTGGGGACACAGTGACCTTTGACCTTGACCCAATATTTGGTATGCACCACTTCATTTCCCCCTATTGAATCCACTCACCAAAAATTAGAACTGTAGATAGAAAACTATCAATGATCAATGATTTCCTGATTTTAGGCAACAGTGACCTTTGACCTCGACCTGAATTTTGGTACGCGACACATCGTCTCCACCTGATGTATCCACTCACAAAAAATTGCAACTGTGGATAGAAAACATTCAGAGATATAGACCGGACACGAACACTTCAGTGATTTCCTGTTTTTCAGGCCAGTGACCTTTGACCTCTGACCTCGACCTTCATTTTTGTACGCGACACATCGTCTCCCCGTACAGTATCCACTCCCCAAAAATTGGAACTGTAATAGAAAAGTCTTCCAGATATAGACCGGACACACGGACGGAAACCGCCATCACATAATACGTCCGTCTTTTTGGCGGGCGTATAAAAAATGAAATGGAGTCGAGAAAAAACTCAATATTTTAACTAGGGTGGTAAAAAATTTGACGTCTATGAACCCCTGCGATAGTATTTAAGTGAATGGGAAGAATGGTTAGTGAATTATCAGACTAGTCACAGTTCAATATTGCCCAAGAGTTTAACATGCTAAAGACTACAGGCTATGTGTGATGACAATGATGATGTGTAAATCATCTACTTTTCTCAGAAAACTTCGGCAACCGCTTCATGGATAATTTCCGACAGTTACCGCCATTTCTGTCAGCTCTCCACGCATGTGGCAAATATTGCATCATCCCATGCTAGGAATAGCCGGTGCAGGAGATTACCGCTTCTCAAACAACCGAGAAATTATGGCTGGGTTGGAGTTGACGGCGATCGTTGTTGATTTTTAGAATATATTTATTAAAGGCGTTTCGGTTTCTTTTCACAGTGATTTTCAGTGGAAGAGTTTAATGCCAACAGTCACTCACAGTGCTTCATTCAACAGTAATGCAGTAAGCTGTCCAACCACATGTGCCACTCATTGAGTAGTCCAGACTCCAGTGTATGAATTTAGGTCGGGCCACATATGCTCTGAAAGTAGAATAGGCTTCCCCTCTGTTGACACAGCATATGCCCGAAGATCGCAGACATTCTCTGTCTTGATTTTTTGTTCAGTTTCGGCCTGATCGGATTTCGTTCCCTGATGAACTAAACTCAAACTTACTTCGGTGAATAACGACTTAAAACACCAAAAATCCACTTGCCAAATTGGCGATTTACTCCATTTTTTACTTGACACATTGGCCAGTTACTGAAAAATTCACTCGCCAGGGGTCATTTTTTAGTCACCATTGCCGAGTTGTCGACCGGGTTTCGTGATCACTAAAATGGCTAACACACATGCATGAAAGAAAAATATAGAAACCTCTCTAGTTCACCATGCAGTTTCATAGCTGAAAACTTTTATAACAAAGAACTTTCTTACTGTTCGAAGTTTTTCTCCTCTGCCATAAGCCAGCGGATCCAGTCTATAGCCTGTCTCTCTTGTTCTTGATTACTGAAACAGTCATTTGAAATTATCATATGAAGTAGGTGCTAAGTTCAATGGGTTTGTGTACCGGATATACCATAATCTTCCTGTGCTGCAGAATGTATCTTGGATAATGTCTAAGAGTCTATAACTAATAGAACAGGAGGCGGAGGAATGTAAAAATTGGGGAGAGGGTGTAACAGATATAGTATAAGCAACAGATGTAGTACAATCAATCTTAATCTGAACATGATCAACAATAGATGTAGATAGTATAACGTACGCAAGCAGGTGAGGACAGGCTATCAGCATAGAGAGTGCCAGACAGACGAGACGTGCTCCAGATGGGGTGGGAGGTGGATGACAGGTCAACAATCTCAACAACAGCTCCACCTCCTTATCACTGAACCTGGAGGAAGAAGTATATAATGGGACTCATCTCAATCGACATTACAGCAAATATCTTGAAATATCAGAATGCAGACAATTATATTAGATTCATCTTTACTCCCCATACTCCACATCTCACAAAAGATTACAGAAATCTATGTATTCCATGTGCATAGCTGCATAGAATGTCAATTTAGTATTGCTAAAGGTCATCATCAATGACCCGAGTTGACTATTGGGTATTCACACGGAAAGTACCTTCCCAGTCAGATCATGTAAATAATGACTTACACGAGAGCTGTGTTAATCAAGGTGAGACAAAGGTGCTACAATCACTCATGTGGGACGGATCCGTAGCTTTCATACAGATGGGCCATCGGCTCGAGTTGACCAACCATACTGGTTGACAATCCCATTTAAGTGTATTTTGAAATGATTCCTCAGATCACTAACAGTATTTGGTCTGAGTTTCTGATTATTTAGCTTGTCAAACAAGAAATCGTCAAAGTGTAACAGTGGCACTTGTGTAAATTTATGCCATATTCAAGATAATGATGTGAATGACAAAATGTAGTGAAGTTTTCCCTCAACATATCACTCGTATTCTATCTCAGAGGATTCAAAGGCAGATTTCTACAGTGGAAGAGAAATTTGCGCTGCCTCTTTTGACAACATAGAGGACGTTAACAACGTCATACTTCGAGCATCCTGCACCGTCTGCGGGATGTCGCGGCAATGCAGAGAATGGAACAGTTTTGTAACAATGTTGCGTTGTGACATGGTTTATCGTTCGATAATAACGTCACAAGTTCCGACATGCTTGTGGTGCTGCGCAGTATAATAACATTAACAACACTGAAATTGTTAAAAATTAAAGTCGTGAAACAAGAAAAAAGGTATAAATTCTATAACTTGGAAAATTATCTTGGATATGACGTCAACTTGCAAAGTACCACAGTTACACTTCAATGACTTTTTGACAATGCCAGTGGAGGTATTCTTAGTGGAGGTATGTCTCTCATGACTGTGTAGTATTTAAAAAATCCTACTTGAGAGCAGCTATTCCTTTCAATGCACAATAGAGTCGTATAAAGGCACACGCTTGCACGACATTCTCCTCAGCTAGCAGCCGCTCGTCATTCCCTGGAAGTATTGAGGACAGTTGTTCCAGAAGCTGATGTCTAAGAGCATACACCATGCTGACTGATTCTTTGTGCTGAAAACAAATTTCAAAACACAAAAAGAAAAGACATATTCAAAACAAAGGTTTTTGTTACAAGTCATACATTTAACTGAGGAATGTGAATTTGTATAGGGTAATCCCTTTGATAACTTGATCCCCCTATCAAAATTCAATCACCCCCAATTTTGACGGCCAAAGTCAATCGGCTGTTCTAATAAATTGGTCACCCTCTAAAATTATTGAAATGATAAAGAAATAATGGATTATATGCATGATTTTGAACCTTTTTGTCAGCTTCCTGTTCTAATAAATTTGATCACTCCACTCCACCAATTATTAGAGGTACTACTGTACGTATGTGCAAAAGATGTCAAATGGAATACATAAATAATCTCACTGATAAATAAATGTAAAGCTGTCAGAGCAAATATTTTCTTTCTTTTTTCTCTCTCTCTCTTGATGAATTATTGGAGTCAATACACTATCAGGACTAAGATCGTAATTCAGCATAATAAGTCCAATCCATACAGTGGTCCACTTATATACTGCTAAAGTCTACCGTTTTCTGTACTGGCACTTGAACAGAGATATCTCTTTTTTCCCCTGTAAATACATACAGGTCGTACTGATTTTACATACCTTTTGTCCAAGTTTTATAAACTGAGAAAACCATGATCGGACAACTTGTTCATTTCCTAACAACAATCCACTGACAAATGAGACCATGTCACTGATAGTGTCACCCAGCTGACTACGTGTAAACAAGTCATGATTTGACGGGGTACTTCTAGCATTTTGTAGGGTAAGTGCAATAGCCAGTCCAGGAAGAGTACAGTTGGCCACCTGCAAATACATGAAATGTGAAACAATCTCATAAACATTTAGTAGGCCATCATGGTTTCTCAAGTCCACTTACTTTCCAGAGAAATTATAGTTCTAAAATATTCATCATAATGAAATACTGTTCTGTAAAAAAAAATTATCTTCTACTCAGAAAAACAGAAAAATGACAGTTTTTTTTTGATGAAAGCTGCATCATGAATCTCAAAAAATGAAGAAAAAAAACAAGGGTTCATTTCCATTTCCCCCATGATTAATGTTTTTTATAGGCAAAGAAGAACAACAGATTGTCTGGGTTCAACAAGGAGTCTGGAGTAGCTTTTCAGTAACATTCCTGTTTTCATCATATCCCACATGCACTTCCGCCGAGGAAATTTGTAACTCGATGACAAGGGAAGAGATAGGACATAATGAAAACAGTGCAATATAAATTGGTAACATTTCCAAGAAATTCAAATTGGGCTCAACAGCAGAACAGACCAGGCCATCCTTAAAAATATGTGTGTTGGGCGTAACTCGCCCGCCTCATCGAAAAGCTGCCGACCCAAAAAATTTTATCGGCCATCTGTCGCCGTAAAAGTTTTTTTTTCTTTAACTTCAAGCAGACCCTGTGTAGTTGTTGTTGTCATCTTTATATCGCGTAGATCGTGAATTTGTCCGCCAGAGTTGCAAGTTTCGGAAATGAAATACAAAGAAAACATAGTCTACGAAACGAGAGAAAAATCTGCTCTTACGCTGTTGTTGTTGAAAAGCGATATGCGTGTTGAAAACTTTTGTGCCTTACTTCCCTATTTTGAAAGTGAACTCTTCCAATTCGATTCGTCGGGAAGCCTGTGGGTTTGCGATTACAACACCGGGTCAATGGAAGTTTCCATAACCGCAATAGGGATGACAGCCCGACAGTATTGTGGTTTGTAGAGCCACGTGCCTGCAGTCAGTCGACCATATTTCCTGACTAAATCTGTACCGTGATGCCGACGTTCGGTTCATTCAGTATCCATCAAACACAAAGTAAAAGTGAAATGTCCAGCGATGTCAAGGATTGCAAATACATCAAAACTAAACGTCTAAATTTCACCTGACTTGTACGAGCCAAGTCCTGCAATCATGATCAGGTTGTATTTTTGTAAAGTACATTGACTGGTCTACAACTTCACTCGTGAGATATCAATGCGACTGATGCTGCGATGAGACCAGGCTGCATATTTTATCTTCATCTGCTTCATAAAGTTGACTCCTCGTTGATTATAAGCAATAAATTTTCATAGTCATGATACGTAGTTGGAAGAGTAATGGAAAATCAGACTTTAGAAAAAGGCATATTATTTATACATATTTCTGTATTAACCTTCATTGAAAATTTAGCCAGAGGATAATGTACATAGGCCTGACCCGAGGGAATTTTATGACATGTGTGGACCTCCAGAAATGGATTTTTGAAAAAATTAACAGGAGATAAACAGCACTCAAGAAATTTGCTTAAAAAAATTAACATTGGGTGAATTTGACCATCCAAAATATTCGGTAGTTTTCAGAAAATTCAGACTTTTGAACTTGGCAGATGTGTCTCATGTAAAAACTTTGTTAAACTTTAATTCAATGACAATCTGCAGAGCCTGTGTTTGGTGCAGTTAACTGCAGACAAGAGGGCATGTTTCCTGCTTCGATCTTTTGCTGTTTTGAACAATTACTGCTTGATTTCTCCCACCAATTTCATTCGTGCTATAGATTCCCATATGTCCAATGTTATTCAGACTGATCTTGTGGTTCTTGGTTTTTATACTTCATTCGATGAAAACTTTAACTGAAGACACAGTGAAAAAATTGAGTTTTATCAGAAGTTCTGGTTTTATTAAATTTGGATATTTGGTAGACAAATTTTTTTTGTCAAAAATAACCCCTGCTCATAGTATAATATATTATGAAAACACACCAACAACATCCTGTGCTTGGTATGACTCAATTGCTCCAAAAAGAATTACCATTACGGAATAAGTGGAGAAACTATTGTTGCTGAACTGTTTTACATGGGAGAGAACTTTGTTGCCAAACAGAGAAATGTTTATTAACAATTATTTTGTGTCTTTGAAGTGCAGGGTTTCCATTATTACTGCACATTGCATATGGACAGAAGTGCTGTTGAAAGACTTCTTAGATGAATGCAGTTAAATTGAACTGTTTTCTCGAGTTTGTGATATCATTGCTATTATCATCATAGAAAATAAAAAAATCTGAACTCCAGAAATCAAAACTCGTTTATTTATGATAGTTAAAATATAAACGAAGAACTTCCAACATCCACGCCAAAAGAAAAAGACAACATAGTATAAAAAAAAAAGAGAATTTCCTACCGCCCTACCCACATTTGTGAAACAGGGTCGGGTTACGCCCAACACACATATTTTTAAGGATGGCCCCACCCTGGTCAATGTAATATGCTGTATTTAGACATATCCATAATCAAGGCAACATTTCTATTGTAATGTCATTCAGTGTCATGGTGTAAAGTGTAATGTCCTTTGTTATGTTCGTTGACATCATGATGATGTCATATGTCATATCCAATTGTTGCACGTCACAGTAAGACGTTGCAGTGGTTATGTATCAAAATGCAGCAATGTTCAACTCCAAAGCAAAGCACTATGACCAACCATTAAAGAGTGAATAAAGGCCTGAACAACTGAAGCTTACATGAAAATTGAGCCTTGTTAAACGTCAAACATCATGTTTGTCTACTCACGCAGAGATCTCTTATGGTCAGAGATTCACTGTTGCTCATAGCACACAGTTTCCTTAGCATTTCTGTCCTCTTCCTTCCTCCTACACTCTCATCACTCAACTTCTCCCCACGGGTTACTAGACTCCGACATACTGAAACAGAGAATATGGTCAACTTACGGGAATATATAGCATCAATAGCTGAGACAGCTCAGTCATAATACATTTAGTATGCACTAGTAACATCCTCATGTCATTCAGGATTACAGAAGTGAATTTTGCTTTCAAATGAGGATGTATTTCATCTTCACAGCCAGAACACATGGTATTGTTCCATTATAGTTGTTCAGGGAACGAAATATACATTGATTTGTCGGACATGTCAGGCAAAAAGACGTACTGTCCGGTAAAATGGGTTTGTCCCTCGGACAATTGTCCGTCACTGTTTATCAGCCCTGAATCTCTAGAAAATACAAAACCTGCTATGAGATCGCTTATAAAGGCAACCGTTTCATCTTAGTTTTATTCCCCGAATTCATGTGCAATTCCAACGAAAGTCAACTCGCCATGCTTGATGTTGTTGTTGTTGGGGAATGGAATGTTGAAAGGTCATTCCTCGTGACCTACATTTTGATTGGTCTGAATTATCGACGTCATCCTTCTACATTTACCCTGTGTCTATGAGCACTTTACATCTCGGCTGTTTGTCAGGCCGTTGAAAGTTTTTATAGGCCGTCGGGTGAAGCGGCGGGTCGGTCACACGGAATGAAGTGTACATTGAAGGGAAACCTTGTGTTCGGTCGACAAAATGACGGGCCTGTAAAACTTTGACTTTACGTAAAAAAAACTCCGCGACCAAGGGGAATTAGAAAGATCGGAAATACTGCCCAATAGTACAGACAAAGCCCCAAAAGCTCTACCGGCATCACCGCCATCTAGCGTGGCAGTGACATGAAATTTTAAGGACGATTTTAAGAAAAATCGACTATGGTATGATTACAGCTCCGGATGTTAATATGTGAGAGATAAACCAAAAGTAAAAGGCAAAGGTCGCTAGAGAAATTAATTTGTGACTGATTCAGCAAATCTCAGAAATAGTTTAATGAAGCAAAACAACATCAGTTTGTCTGACAATAACTTTTGTCCAGACGAAGATGAAAATGTCCGGCAACTTTTTTGACCAGCAGGACAAATGTCCTGCTGATGATTTTGAATATTTCTACCCCTGTGTTAATCTCCTCATTCCGAGATTGTAATTTCACAAACACTATATATAAACAATACATGTAACTAAATGCATCTGTCCAGTTCCAACTGTTATCTGGTGAAAAGGACACAGAGTTTCGAAAGAAGTAATTTAACACTGTAAACCCTCAAAAATGAAGATTATAAAAAAGCACTAAAGGCAGTTCCTGCATTCTCATTTTTAAAAATTGTAAGAAAGTAAATCAGAAATTGTATTCACCAGCTATTTAATGTTACACAAATAACACCAGTATACTGAGCTTACCTTCTTTAAAACAGTCTGGAGTATTGGCCACTAATCTACACAATAACCAGTCTCCATTATTGACATGTAACAAGGCTTCAGCAACCTCCACTACTGGTAGTAAACCAGGCAATTCTAAAATTATAAGCAACATACATGTACTATCAGACATTTACGTAATAGATGCCTGGAGTTGCAAAATTGAATATACATTCATAGAACCTAACAATTGTCTAATTTTTTAACAATATTTTCATTCATAGAACCTAATATATTCTATATTTTATAATATATATGGAATTTAATTTGTCACAAAATGGAACTGGCTTACCATACCACATGCTCTTTCTATTTATATTAATTTAGCCTGCTACTGAAATGTTAACAATCTATCAGAATGACATGTGAAGTCTTGATTAGTGAGACTTGCTTTTGTCCTGGACCTCTTCCCCTTGTCAGTAGTTAATGTCTGATCATTATGGTCACAACTAAGTAAATGATATTTAAGCAGCTCACACCAACACACACGCATTTAGTCATGGTAATTTACATGTTGTTATGACTGTTCATATTCTATAGGAGAGTCAAGTGTCAGATGAGATTACCAGCTTGAGCAATACAGAGAACATCAGAGACTTCTTCCAGGTAGACTTCACTTTCAAACAGCTCAGACGCTTTCTGGTAGAACTCGCGCTGAACCTCTCTTATCTGAAAAAAGACGTAGAAGAATAAATCAATATCTATCCCAACATGCAAGCCTCTATCTATGTATGATCACAAAGTGGATAGACCAATTCAAGAGCGACTATACAAATAAAGTTTCCTTCTGCATGTTCTGAACTCTAATATCCCTTGCATCATTATGCATCTAACTGATATATGAATACAGCCAAGTTATGAAGAACTGCAATATGCTATAAATATTATATACCAGGGGTGTACTTAAAGGGGATGTTATCGCCGGACCTATGTAAACGTTAATATATACCTTGATACTGTAAGAAATCGACTATATAGTTTTCCCCCCGATCTCCGAACTTTAAAACGGTAAATTTGGCGATTTAAACGCGTTCCTCCCACAAGCCTGTCAAAGCGGTGACCTTTGACCCATGACGTCACAGAGTGAACCAGTCCGCCATAGCATTAGAATTAGCATACGTAAACAAGTAAAATCTGCTCCAATATTTTTCGATTTTTCGACTGTATTCTCGTAGTTTGGAGGCATCATACCTCGTCAGTGTGTTGTTGGAGGGTGTAGCAACACGAATGGAGATGGATTCAAGTTGCACCCGTGGCCAAACAGGGAAAAAATCGGAGAGAAATTCGACGAAATTTGTGCAAAACACGTGGGGAAAGCCGACGAAATGGTCTCGCATTTATTTCGCTCACTTCACTGATGACAGCTATACAACAACAGAGATGGCAAGAATGTGTGGATATCCCCCTATACTGAAAGAAGCTATTTCCAAGATCAAGACAAATAAATCTTTATCAGAAAGAGAAAATAGACAACCCCTCAGTCTGCCGGAGTGCGTGAGTTATACAGGGACGACCGACCTCGTGGACTTCTCCACAGGTGAGTTAGTTATTGTTTCAACATCAAATAGCTTCCTTTAGAATTGAAACTTTGTTTTCATTTGAGAGGACTTATCCACAGGTATGGATTAGCTCCCATTTTAACATCAAATCGCTAACAATAATTGACAAACACATAATAAAATTAAGCACGTAAGCAATGTAAATAAGCCGGCCTGCCATGGTATAACAATCTGTCCGTCCCATAAGAAATGAAAAAATAATGAACCATACAATGCCAATAAACACACACATATAAAAATAAAGGCGTAAATAACTACATAGTATGCTCTTACAATAACAAATTATCTGTAGATTTTAAATGAATATATATATTATAGTGACATCCACAATAAGCCAAGCCGGCCTATAGATAGTTTCCTTTTTGCTATATTATTTAGACGTTTTTTAGCACGGAAGAGTAAACTTACGATCCTGTGCATTATAATAACTGATTTATGCCTAATAAAATGCCAGATAAAAGCAGAAATGTATAAATATTATTGTAAGATCCACAGATAGTTGTAATTTCGTGTATAAAGCATGTAATCAGTGTATTTAAACCGGCCTGCCACAGCCTGACACGGCCTGCCACAGGTTTGAAACAGGCCCGACATCAGGACGACCCAGTTTAACCCCAGATTCGCTTGTATATGGCTCAAATCTATATGACTCGATAGATTCTCCTTCTCCTTTAGTTTCATGATCGCTACTGCCTCTACATTCTATTCAGTTCCAAGACCTGTATAATCTCCAAGGTCACAGTCTTCAACGTGGTTAACGCTGAAATCGGAATCTGTGTCAGAGCTTGTATGTACCGCTGCCTGTGTTATCCGCCATGTTTGACTCTGGCCGCTTCACTGTGTGACGTCACAGGGTAATCGCCGGGCGGATTTACTGGGGGTAAAAATCAGGCACTTTGGAGCCGTATTTCAGGATATTGCATCATCGCTAAAATTTTGAAAATAATTCTAAAAAATAAAGCCGGCCACAGGGAACTGCTTTTTATTGGTTTTAGCCTTTCAAAAATTGTGATAACATTAATATTCCCCTTTAACACTTGCCTGCTTACCCGGGCAAGCAACATCTGCTGGCATGGCTGGGGGGTAAGTAAAATTTGCACTTGCATTTCATGGCAAGTGGATTTAGTCCAATCGTTTATCTATAACCAGCATACTATATGCTTTTAAGAGATGTAGCTTTTAAGAGATGTGAGAAAGTAGATTTTTAGACACGGTAATCAGAAAATACTGCCACAATTGAATATTTTCATGAGGTTCATTGATATTGTAGTCCCCATGTGAGGGTAAGTGAATCTGATTCAGGGCAACCAGTTTCAACTTTTAGTTTGCCCTGATGGCAACCACCTGAGGCTGAACAATTTACACCACTGTATAGTAGTACAACAAATCAATTTTGACCGCAACGTTATTACAATACCTGTGACATAATGAAGAGAAGTTCACTAAGCAAAAGTCTCAGTCTCCTATCAGGGTCACTCTGTTCAAACTCTCTTGCTAGGCCATGCTGGATCTGTGAAATCAGTATACTTTCAGACTGGTTCCCACCAATTTTGGCCCTGAAAACACATATTTCAAGTCTCAAATTGATTATATCTAACCTTACAGTAACAATCAACAACATTTCAAGGGGATTCAATATATGACATACATCTGAAATTACAAGGTTGTTTAATGACCTTGGTCCCAATTGATAGCTAGAAATCCAGAGAAAGATCTAAGATCAAGTGTTACATTTGTCAACCAGTGTATGAAATCGGCGGGAATAAAGCCCAGTGGGCTTGTTCTATCCCTAGAGAATGAGAATATTAAAAAACTGAGAATATATGTAGCAGGTGAAATCAATAATATATACAAAAGCAAAGTACACGGACCATAGTATATTTTAGGCATGAAAATCAATCAGAATCAGAATTAAAAGCATATTTAGAAGTAAACATAAATTTAAAAAAAAAATGAAGTGGTGTTTTGCCTGGGGTTTTGTCCACTTTTCCTGTTCTGGGGATTTTTGTGTTGGGGTTTTGTACACTGGGGTTTTGTCCGCTGGTGTTTTGTCCGTTGGTGTTTTGTCCACTGGGGTTTTGTCCATATCCCATAAAAATTACTTCTAATGATTTCCTGATTTTGGGGTCACAGAGACCTTGACCTTTGAACTTGACCTAAATTTTGGCAAGTGACACATCATCTCCCTATAGGGTATGGTATCCACTCAAAAAAAAATGGAAATCAAGATAGGAAATTGTCCCAATTGTAGACCGGACACGAGCGGGTGGACGGACGAAAAGCACCATCATATATTATGTCCCTTCTGCAGGATGTTGGTGACCTCAAAATCGCCTCTGTCATGTCATGTGGCTGTCAATTGTCAATAACATCATTCAATTAGAATTCTATTGTTTCAAGACAATAACATCGGAAAAGTCACAAATGTTCATATCGCCGCCATTTTGCACTTAATCAAGGGAGAAATTGGCAGTTTGTTAAATTATTGTCGCTATGTTCAACTTTACTATTTCTATACCCCCCACCAACGTTTGACAGATAATTTGATGCGCACCTCAGCTGTTGTTCTTTTTTTGCATCCTGTTCTAGAGCATGGAAGTCAATTGACAGTAACGCCACGATACCATTGACTGTTTCTATATTTGCCAATATACGTAGAATTTTCTTTCTGTTATTTTTCCATGTTTCACTCTTGTCAACGGGGGCACATAAAGCCATCCGCACCATGCATGGCAAAACGGGTCGCAAGTCAAATTCGTCATAAGACGCAAGTTTATCAACATCCACATTTAGCATTGCATGGAAAACCTCTGGAACCACAGGGGATTTCAAACACTGCATTTTCTTTAATTGATTGACGGACTGATCACATCATTCAATTAGAATTCTATTGTTTCAAGACAATAACATCTGAAGAAGTCACAAATGTTCATATCGCCGCCATTTTGCACTTAATCAAGGGAGATATTGTCAGTTTGTTAAATTATTGGCTAAAATTCGGAATACTCCATTTTGCCTTGTATGTGATTTCGCACTCATATAAAGTAAACAGATTTTATGCTCCGATATTATACTCGTTTTCAACGAAAAGATTATTATCTAATCAGGATGGGCGAAATCCTTCACCCCGTACTGTAATGGCAGCCTCCAGGAACATGGGCGCCCCGGCTGCTGGTGAGTATTTTTGTTAATTTGCTGCCCCGTGAGCGTTCAGCTTGGACATTTGCAATATTATTCCACTTTTTCAATGCCTATAGATCTCAGGAAATGAAATAAATTATTCAATAGCGAGTGCCATATACACGGACGAAGACACACTCCGGAAGTTCTCACCCATTGTTGACAACAACAACATTTGAACATTTAACAACAACAACGGAAAATCTGACGGTAACCCACATAGGGTCTTCTGAAACTCAAATTGGGAAACCTCCACGATAATGGTGTTTACCGTTCATCATTACAGCACAGGCCTGCCTATTGATTCCATAATTTGTCTGGTCCAAAAGCTGATCTGCTGTGAACAGGCATTCAAATTTCTGATCGCTGTCAGTTTGGAGATACCTATGCAAGGTTGGGCTCTTCTGCAAGTCGCAGAACTCAAAATCACCTTTTGCGCCCTGGTGCTTTCAATTTGGAATTTGGGTCTCTCTTGAACTTTGACAAAGAGCCTCGTACCCAATATCTGAGAATTCTGTTCAAATACTGGAAGAGTATTACGGATTCTCTCTCTCTGTCTCCCACAATGGCTAGCAATTTCATATATGCACTTGCATGCAATCCGACGCCACTGTTACTGAAAGATATTTTACAGGAGATGAAGTAGCCCTTGTTGGCTTGACCAGGGGATGCTCACGCCATTGGGTCGGAGAAACCAAGCTATAGTGCACAGCAAACATCAAAATTCAACTCATGAAATTCGACCCAAATACATGAATAAATACGTACCTTATTCCACCAACTTATCCATATACACACACAATCTGCTCACCAAAGCACAGACTAGAAAAAAAAAACAAGTAACTCGGGATTGTTGTTGTTTCTCGGCACATATCAAAACGTCCTTCCTCCTCGCTTCACGCCATCTTTCTTTCCTTTCCTTTGCGCGCACGAGGATTACCCAAAATGCAAACCGCGCACGTGTTCGGAAAGAAATTTGTCCACTGGCAAACAACTTGTCAGCTGTTAGGAGGGCCATCAATTCTGTTGTGTCCGACTTGAATTTGAATTATTCACTCAAAACGGAACAAAGGAATATTTTGAAGCATTTGTGTGCCAAGAAGCAACAGAATTGATGGCCCTCCTGACAGCCGACATGTTGTTCGCCAGTGGACGAATTTCTTTCCGAACACGTTTGCGTTTTGGGTAATCCTCGTGCGCGCAAAGGAAAGGAAAGAAAGATGGCGTGAAGCGAGGAGGAAGGACGTTTTGATATGTGCCGAGAAACAACAACAATCCCGAGTCGCTTGTTTGTTTTTTTTCTACTGTCTGTGCTTTCGTGAGCAGATTGTGTGTGTATATATGGATAAGTTGGTGGAATAAGGTACGTATTTATTCATGTATTTGGGTCGAATTTCATGAGTTGAATTTTGATGTTTGCCGTGCGCTATAGCTTGGTTTCTCCGACCCAATGGCGTACGTGAGCATCCCCTGGTCACACCAACAAGGGCTAGAGATGAAGTAAACCCATATCAGTGGGTATCATTGTAGAATTATAAATAATTGACAGGGTCTCCTGGTTATTCTCTCCTGACAATTCCTAAAGAAAAAGACTCGCACAACACTTGCTAAATTTCTAATTATCTCCTAATGCTCAAAGGGCTGTAAGGCCACTGTTAATTAATTGTTTGTTTCTCGTAACCTTGCTTGTAAGAATACATCTGCTGAGTGCGATATTAATTATCAAATATTAACTTGCAAACCAATTGTATACAAATATGAAGAAAATGAGCAAGTTTTACTCATGAAAATGTAAATCCCTCATGGATTTTAATTATTTGCCCTCAAAATATAGATGAGGGCTGGTTACGGGAAAACGAACCATTAATTATCAGTGGCCTAAGGGGAATATAGTATTGAGGTCTGTCCGTCCAACTTGTTTCCGGACAATAACTTATGAGAAAGTTAACAGGTTCTATTCAGATTTGGTGAATGGGTACCTTGCTTCAAGATCTACATTGGGATTGTTTTCACGTCGATCGAGATTGTGTTTCATGCCAATCCACCATAATGGGGTGCCACATGGGTGGCCAAGTGGGTTTCTATTGTGTTTTCATTTGGAAATTACTGACCGAAAGTTATTAACTTGGGCACCACATTTAGGCATATCAGCATGGATAACAATCTCAAGCGGGATCTTGAGGCAAGGTAAACAAATTTGAAAAGAATCTGAGAAGAATCTGAAAACGAAGTTGGACAGACAATACCAGTCCCCCATCGGATGGGGGAAGATAATAGAGATTTACCAGGATAGCATGGTCTGAAAAACTTAAGAAAAACTGAAAATTTTCTTTCCAAACTTGGTATGAATACTTAAAGTGAACGTAAAGGCTGAGGCAACATGCACTCTGTGGGAAAGAGCTACATTGAAATACTGAAATAGCAGCAACAAATATTTTTGGGGATTTTTTTGCACCGAGTACGAACGAAATTATCTCCGTTGTATTATTGTTCCCCGGCTGCCGCCATGCTGGCTATCTCACTCAGAGCAGTGACGTTGTATCACCTTGGAGCTCTTTATTCGTGGAGTTAGAAAGCGCAGAAAGCATGTAAACATAGCGACGCACGAGGAGGCTAGCCTGACTTCAAGTTCTGACGAAGAGACATATGAAGGTTTACAGGGTTACCAGTTTGAACCAAAACGCTCCGATGTCGACGAAAGTAGTGAGTAGTTCATCGAACGTTTCAGGTCAGTAAACACTTGCTGGAGACACGCAACACAATCAAAACACGCTTGAAACAGCCGAGCTCTCCACCACCGCAATTACAATTCGTGCTACAGCGATGCCAAAACAAAGTGATACTACGTCACAGGAAAATATCACATGCTCCGTACAAGCGTTTTCATTGGCGCAAGGCTAATCAATAAACTGATATGGCCGACTCCAGTCGCTCGTTGCATCAGTCAATAATTCCCGTGTTTGGAATTTTTTTTTTGGAAGGGAAAAAATCACAAAAAATATTTGTTGCTGCCAAATGATACTTTTAATATAGTTCTTCCACACAGTGCGTGTGTTGTCGCAGCCTTTACGTTCACTTTAATAATAATAATAATAATAATAATAACTTTATTTCCTCTGGGTAACTTAATTAGCATACAAGCTAGTCTTCCTTAAGGCCCAGGCCTTGACTCATGATCTCGCTTTGGATTGTTTTTCATGCCAGTCCAACTATATGTGGTGCCACCTGGGCAAGTCAAAATTCACTTTTAGGACAAACTTGGTACTGCACATCTCTCTCAGGATTACTTTTACATTATGCTTGTAAGCCAAATCGATATTGTTAATGTTTGGAGAATTGAGCCGCTCAGGTTTTCATTCAATTTCTGGACGGAAGTCTCAAAATACTTCAATCCATTACATAAGGTATCATATTATTTCTTACATTACTCGACGCACAAATATTTCACAACTATAGTTGAGCGCATTTTATGTATGCGTCTGAGTACAAATTAATTACAGTATTTCTGTTATTTTGGGATTACACTATCTTAGTATGGTACAGATAATAGTGCTGAAAATTAGTCCCATACAGGATTCAAACCAGCGACCACCATGGTAAGGCACCTAATCGCCAGCACTATATTTGGGATTGGAACCCAAATTTGTTACTACTGGTAAAATTAAAAAATATATTTGCAGTGATGAACCTGCCACGGCTGACAGCACTTTGAGGTGCATCATTTAATGTTTAGCCAACAAACTATATAATCATTGCCAAGGTTTTGGGGCTTCAAAACGCCCCTGGGCTGATGAAGCTGATTCCTCAGAGAATACTGATGATAATCAAACATGCCAAACACCATACATGTATGAAATTTCCATGCCGTATGAAGTTGATGTGGGGCTGAACAATCATTTAGAATCACATTTAGAACCGACTTGGAGTGATGTACAAATCGACCAGTACTTCATTGAATGTTTATCACTTTCAAGGGTAGATACTTCATGTAGGTAGATATTGTCTGAGTCTTTGTGCAGCTGAAAAGGCTCAAGTCTAGATACATTGTTGTCCCCAGACTTGGCTATTGTATGCATTGTCTGGTGATTCTATGGAGTGTGAACCCTTTCAAGATTCATGGAGACAAAATAGATCTTTATTCCTGGTTGCATATTCAAAATGAAAGAAACAAAACACCCAGTAGGGTTTGTCTTGGATTGACAAGTCGAAGAAGCCAAATTGCAACAAACTTGCGCACCTAATTGTGATATGATGCTCAACTTTTTTCCATTCTGGGAATTGCATTTGGCAGGAGTAAAAATAAAAATTGAAACACTTCTTTAAGATTACATGTAGGCCTACTATATGTAATGGATGACCTCAATCTCACTGGGATAACCTCATTTTTTCACGAGGTCATCCGATGACTGGAAATCTGGAACATTTTGACACCTGCAAATTAAACAACCTTGAAATTTGGACCAGTGTAATTCCAGATATACGGGTGTGTATTGAAGCCCCTTGGGCTTTTGTTTTATTTCTACTGCACTGTACATTATGTTGTAATACCCATAGTTTGTTGATGTACCAACTCTGAAAGAGTGCTTTAGAATCTGTGATTGCTTGATTGATCAGTACACAGGCAATGAGGTTAGGATCATGTAGGGGCTCTTAAAATAAGACTTTTAAGAAGCTGTTACCATTTCGGGATCCTCCCACCACCTTCCATCCTGGGCTCATATGTGGGAAAACTAATGTTATTGTTTGCGTGGTTTGTTGGTAACTGCTTCGACTGCTGTGTCAATGATGTAGTGTGCAGGGGTGCTACTTCTTCCTGCTCTTGCTCTTCTTTCTGTTCAAGATTATCCAACTTACAATGTGTACATGTCTTGTTGCCTTTTTCAGAGACTGAGGAACAGCATAGACTGAGATTTCAAATAGAGCTGGAGTTTGTTCAATGTTTAGCCAACCCCAACTACCTCAACTGTAAGTTTATGGTTGTGCTTCATGCTACACCCTCGCTACCAGGCCCTTCCGTTCCCCTGGTAAATGGCTTTGCCAACTGTACTTTGTCAGGCACCAACGCGCCTTGTGAATGGTGTAAGCCAGGAAATGGATAGAACACCCTTGGCGTACAGATGATAACACTAGAGATACTGGTTAAGTTAAGCGTCTGTTGCAACATTTTTCAAGAATATTAAAATATTAAAAATTTTGAAAAAGAAATATTGCCTCTCTTTCAGTGGTAAGCTATCGATTAGCTTAAATTTTTTAGCTCCTATATTTAGCAATCCATGCAGATGTATCGAACGTTCTGCTTGTATGATCAGCACAGTTGTCTGAGGTGCATGGTTGCATTTGAATAATTTCTTGTAAATGGAAAATGAATCATTAAATCCAAATATTCTGCTCTGCATTAGCTACTTATGTGTCGAATATGCCCATTGTACTAGATACGGTTGAATAATTATCTGCACTAAAAGATAACGTTGAGTCTTCAATATGGTGTACTGATGAAAGTCCTCATAGTCATGATATAGCGTATGAAAGATATATTTAAAATATACATGTACATTTCTATGGCCTCTTTATTCCAGCTTATTTGTGGCATGTTGCAAATATAAAATAAACATATCAGTATTTAACACCAATTATTGAAAAAATTAATTCTAAGGTACCTTCTTCTTGTTGCTCTAGTCTTCTGAACAGACTGTATGTACTCTCTAAAATCCTTGAGTGAAATTTCACTCAAAGAAGTGAAAGAACTTTATAATTAACTCCAGCAACATGGAAATTGATCCCATTCAAGCTTGAATTTCCAATTTCATCAATTTGAAGTGGGATAAATTTCCACTCAAAGTTAAGTAAAATTTCCCTCAAGATTTTGGCGAGAGAATAGGCCTACCAATAAGATATATAATCATCCAAACCCACCATGTTCAAGTTACGGTATACGAGAATTAAAGTTTGGCCTATATACCAAAGGGATATTTCGTCTGGTCATGACACAATGAAAAAAATTTAACTGGAGCCCTGAAGACATGGAAGAAGCTAAAATAAATTGTGGAAAATTCTGATGGCAATTATAAACTCTCAAATCCTTCATCATGTTTTCAAATTTAATACATTTACATGTATTTTAATTTCATGTTTACTTCTTTTGCAGTTTTAGCACAACGTGGATATTTCAAAGATCAGGCCTTTGTTAACTATCTGAAATACCTACAGTATTGGAAAGATCCTAAATATGCCAAATTTCTGAAGTGAGTACCTGTACAAGTTAAATTTTCTCAAGAAAAACCTTCAGTGACTTTACTTCATTATATTCCCTGATTAGCTTTGAAAAATAATCTGTAGTTTTTCAACACAGAGTATAACTATCATCTTTATGGATGTCTTCTCTGTTCACTTTTTCAATAGCCTTGATGAATCGGACCACCTAAAGCATTCAAAGCTGGGGTGTAAATATTGTGTACTAACCAGAGACGAGCCAATCTGAACATACCAATGAGTGTGTTTAGGGTGATGTATTATCTCAGTAGTTAATAGGGTGATAGGGGTGGCCCGATACATGTACAAAAGACAAACAATCAATAGCCCACTCTTACGACCCATTTCGAAAATTGAAATTGATGTGATGTCAATGACGTTTTGTGCCTATAATTTATTTTGGTGGGCCGATATATCAAGGCGAATTTGAATTGTGCATGGAAAAGTCGACTTGAGTTTGAAGATGAACTATGAGCATGTGAGCAGAACAATGTCCAGAATTGCAGTGGACAAATTCAGGACAAGTATTTTTCCGGCATCCTTTAAATTCCAGGGACATAAATCCTTTTCATACGGCTTACGCTCAGAGTTATGCCCCTTGAATGTCGGAAAAACTACTTCCATCGGGGAGGGGTGGGGGGGGGGGGCGATATGTCACATACCAAATGTAGGCCAAGGTCAGATGTCAAAGGGTTTAAGATCAGTTTGGCTTTAAAATCAGGAAATTATTGAAAATTTCAGATTTTTTGTGAGTGAATTCAATAGGGAGAAAAGATGTCGCATACCAAAAATTAGCTAATCAAAGGTCACTGACACTAAAATCAGGAAATCATCATCAAAAATAACCTTTTTCTTGTGTCAATAGATACATTAGGAGGACACAAAGTGTCACATATCAAAATGTGAGTCAAGGTTTATGCAGCAACACAACACAAAATATGAGGTAGAACAAAAGTATTTTATTAATAAACTATAAATTCTCTTTGGCTTCTTTGGGAGCAGACTCAATCCCACCAGCTGTATTTTGAAATCACGCCTCTAGTCGAACAGACCCTGAGGGAACACAGGTGCCAGTGGGATTGAGCACCACTGGCAACTGCGCCGGGTCTGGCATGACTGAGTGTGTTTGTTTTGACAGCACAACTCGAGTTGCCCGGACCAACAGATTGCTGTGGGATTGAGCGCCACAGGCAACTGCATCGGGTCGGGGGCAACTGAGTGTGTTTGGGGGCCTAAAAGTGGAGTCCTGTCCCTGCCGATGGCTGGGAAGGACGTAATGTATGCCCAGTCCGACGGATGTACTGTATGAATGTCTCTACCGCTGGCCAGGACGGATGTACTGTATGAATGTCCCTACCGATAGCCAGGACGGGTGTAATGTATGAATGCCCCCTACCGATGGCCAGGACGGATGTACTGTATGAATGTCCCTACCGATGGCCAGGACGGATGTGGTGTGTGAATGTCCCTACCGATGGCCAGGACCTATGTATTGTATGAATGTCCCTACCGATGGCCAGGGCGGGTGTAATGTATGAAAGTCCCTACTGATGGCCAGGACGGATGTGGTGTATGAATGTCCCTACCGATGGCCAGGACAGATGTGGTGTATGAATGTCCCTATCGATGACCAGGACAGATGTGGTGTATGAGTGTCCCTATCGATGACCAGGACAGATGTGATGTATGAATGTCCCTATCGATGACCAGGACAGATGTGATGTATGCATGTCCCTATCGATGACCAGGACAGATGTGGTGTATGAATGTCCCTATCGATGACCAGGACAGATGTGGTGTATGAGTGTCCCTATCGATGACCAGGACAGATGTGATGTATGAATGTCCCTATCGATGACCAGGACAGATGTGGTGTATGAATGTCCCTATCGATGACCAGGACAGATGTGATGTATGCATGTCATGTCCCTATCGATGACCAGGACAGATGTGGTGTAGGAATGTCCCTATCGATGACCAGGACAGATGTGGTGTATGAATGTCCCTATCGATGACCAGGACAGATGTGGTGTATGAATGTCCTTATCGATGACCAGGACAGATGTACTTATGTTCTGTCCCTACCGATGGCTGGGAAGGATGAAATGTATGCCCTGTCCCTACCGATGGCTGGGAAGGGAGTAAAGTATGTATGGATGCTGAGCTGGTAGGATTGGTCCTCTCCGAAGTAACAGGGAAGGTGAGGTGGAAGTTATGGGGAGGAGGCGGGATGATCTGACCATGAGCGATGCTGCAAGGTAGACTGATTGGGAGAAGAAAAATTGATATTGAAAAGAGGGGACCTTATCTGGATTATACCAGATAAACATGTGTCATGCCAGAATACACATCTAGGGTGTGTGTAGAATAAACACAGAGCTAAAGACAGCTGGAATGTACTAAGTGGCAGATATGCAGATGATCTCATCTGTGTACGTGGGATAAGCACACAAAACTTGGCCTTGGGGATAAGGGCCAGATAATGTGTCAGTGCAGCTGCAAAAACAGGACCAAATACTAAATATTTAATCCATCATTTATGCAGCAACACAACACAAAATATGAGGTAGAACAAAAGTATTTTATTAATAAACTATAAATTCTCTTTGGCTTCTTTGGGAGCAGACTCAATCCCACCAGCTGTATTTTGAAATCACGCCTCTAGTCGAACAGACCCTGAGGGAACACAGGTGCCAGTGGGATTGAGCACCACTGGCAACTGCGCCGGGTCTGGCATGACTGAGTGTGTTTGTTTTGACAGCACAACTCGAGTTGCCCGGACCAACAGATTGCTGTGGGATTGAGCGCCACAGGCAACTGCATCGGGTCGGGGGCAACTGAGTGTGTTTGGGGACCTAAACGTGGAGTCCTGTCCCTGCCGATGGCTGGGAAGGACGTCATGTATGCCCAAAACGAAGCTGGTAAGCTGAGAGCCCCCAAATAAGGAGGTGTAGTAAGGGAGACCTAAGGAAAGGGATGCAAGAGGGTGGGGGGGGGGAGGTCAAGGGGGAGGGGTTGTCACCTTCCCCACTAGAACATACACTCCTTGCACATGTGAACAAACACATACAAACAGCATTAAGCACAGTTCATAATTAAATGTCGATCCCTAAAAAAAGTAAACAACATGTATAATAATGTCACATTCACTTTTGAGTCAGAAGAGTCAAGATCTTGATTAAATGGTAGGTCGGGCCCCACTTTTGAGGCAACTGCTGGTACACAGCTATCCATGAAGAAGAACTTATCTTGGACTATACGCGCACTTCCAAGACATGTACACAAATATACACTGTGAAGAATGAAATTGGTGCAGACACGAATCTTGAATCCCGCGCACTTCCAAGATGTGTGAACACGAAACACTTTTAATTTTGTGCAATTACACCACACATCTCATCTTGCAGATACTGCAGTGCACAATCTAACTTCTGCCTCAAACTAGGTGCACTTTCAAGATATATATGCATGATACCATAATATTTGGTCTGATTGACAAAATTTGCAAGGCGAGGAAATTACTTCAGGAACAACATGATCTGTCCATTTTTAAGCCAGACTTTCTTTGAAGATAGAGGCACGTGTTTCTGCCTCCAATGGAATCCACTGACCATTGACATAAAGATATACAGCGCTCAAGACTGTGCTGTTGGATAAGGTTGGTCGTGACCATCTGGAGTGGGAAATTGACTTGTATTATCATGTTGGGGACATAGAACCGGTGCCCTGGTTTGACAGGCTATAGTAGACATTGCTGAATCTAATTATACTAAGAACAATTAAGGCGGGTCCGAGATACGAGGGGTTGATTGCAGAACTATGAATGAACTAGTCTAAACCTGGAATTTAAAATACATGTACATGTGGATGGACACCAAAATTTGAAGTGACCATATAGTGACGTTGCTGGAAACAAGTCAGCTGCTGGTCAGTGTTGTATGTCAGTGCTGGTCAACAAGATTAGGTAGATTGTGACGGTCATTTAGAATTTATCCCATTGTTATTACTGTAAAATAAATTAAGAGATTTGAATACTAGATGCTATGCTGTGTCATTATGAAAAATAGCATAACCACCACAGTGCCTTCATTGTGAGAAATAGCATAACCACCACGGTGCCTTCATCAGAATACTTTAACGAGTAAAGCTAGCAACTCACCAGTGTAATGTGTATATTACATGGAGACTGTGTAGATGGAGGTTGAGTGAAGTTGAGTATATTAACTTGATTATTGTAAATGAACAATTTTAACTTGAAGCTACAGGCTGGGAACGAAGCTATAGCCTGAGGAAAGAGGGCCGTAATAAGCTGCTCCAGCTAGTAGTTATATAAGACATACAGTTGGATAAATTTCAACTCAACAGTTGCTAGCGGGAAATGGTTAGGGGCCTGGGCTGCAGGTACTTAAATTTATGTGTTGTGTCTATGACAAGATTTGGCTGACCGAAGTCGGATGGAATGTCAATCAGAAATATTTAGCCAGCTAGATATGGATAGATCATGTAGATTAGCAGGCTCAGTTAAGGTACAACTTTAAAACACTAACTGTAACACTGCAAGTTCAGCAACATATGCAATCTAGCTTATAAGTTAGATAATTTGTTGTCTCAAGTATAAATATAATAGCACATAGACACAGTAATTACATCAGATTTCTGACCACTTAGGGATTTACAAAGTTATGATGCTAGTGCTTTCAAGCTTCTGCAAATGATTTAGAGTAATTTGAGATGAGGGTAAGTTTAACAGTATTTGTATAACCAACTAACAGGAAGACAGAAATTGACTATGGGAAGATTTATGATTGTGGTAAGAGTAGATAATCAGTACTGCAGTGACTGTGTACACAGACATGGTCAGTGGCAGGGGATTAAATGATAATGAGTGGAGATGTGCAAATAACATATGCCCTAACTGATAGCTGAAGAGGACAGTAATAGCTATGTGTATATGTTGGGATCAGATAAGCTGGCCATACAAACCATAACCTCAAAATAAACCTTGGCGGAATAATTGATACACTGAAAACAAGCTGAAAGCTGAAAATTGTAGGATGAAACAACTGCAATGTGCACCAAATCAACACCTAAGACTGAAAATAACCAGTGTATTTGCGAACCCGCAGTTAGGTCTACATTAAACATTGCAATGATTTAGGTTATCCTGTGTTGGAAAAAACCTGTCAGTTGAAAACTGACATGAGGTTCCATTTGATGATCTCTGAATAACTACTGGCCATTACTGAGAATTATAAGCACATAAACAAGAATTCCTGCCCAAGGGTAGGGAAGGGTGTCGCCATGGAGTGGAGAAGAGATGTAAGTGCAGACATCTCAACATAAATTAAGCGTGACACGATATAGAGGATTGTTGATTACTCTATGAAAAATTTTGTGAAAAAGCCCCGATACGTGCGATATCTATGCAGCTGCATGAGAATGTGAGACAGATGCCAAATGCGTGAGTGTACCATCGAATGTGTGAGAGTTGGAAGCTCAGCAAGTGCCATGACTCAAGTCGCATGGGCAGGTGGGATGCAGCGCCACAGGCAACAGAACCTATGGTGTGGCATGACATAGTGTAATGGTTTAGTCAGCAAGTCTCAATTGAAGGGTCCCACAGGTTGCAGCATGAAGTATCGCCACTGGCAATCGCCACTGGCAACTTCATCAGACCAGGGACCACTCAGATGTATTGTTGAGGTGGTTTACTATACTACACATGTAGGTATTAAACATTAGTGTCCCCACAAATGAGTGTACCGCAGGAAACAGAAAAGCAAGCATTAATTCAGTTGTCTAAATGGATGCTGTAGGTAGTATAGGCTGCCGCCTCGATATAAACAAGTTGCATTTAGAGGAGCAATAGGAATAATTTGTTATGTGAGGATGACATTGTCCATGACGTAATTAGTACCGGTACCGGTCGGTCAAGATAAATAATACCTTCTCGAAGTCAAAGATATTAGAATTTAACTGGAATGACTCTCACATTATCTTAAAGGTAGAATTTGCCAAATAGGCTGGAACCATGTGATAGTCCAACTTGAAGGTAGAATTTGCCAAATAGGCTGGAACCATGTGATAGTCCAACTTGAAAGGAGATTGTGGGTGGAACATGGCACATGCAGTACGAGACTGGTATACTTTCGACCACTATCCGGGAGTATAACTCCATGGATGAAGGAACGGAAACTGGACCGATGGCTCGGGGAGAGGGTCGGCTCTGTGTTGAAGCAATTGTTTTTCAGCCTATGTCCTAGCCTTCATAATGTTGTTGCTTCACGGATCTCCAAGTTCTGTTGCCGTACATGTGAATGTTCTTGAATAGTCAGAAAGTTCCCAGTCTGTAGTCCGTTTCAGAGGTAATTCCACCAAGTTCTGTGGTGGTGCTGTATAGATGAGCCCACATAAAGTGGCAAGCCTGGAGGAATGGTTCTCAATGGTTTAATACACGATATACGTTGTGCGCTTAGCGAACCAAAGATCTGGTGGTGCACGGTACACATTGTGCGCAAAGTGAGTGAATTCAGGTACATACCTGTATCTCATTTCGAGAACACCAGATCTATAGAATGTACACAAACGACTTGAACTGAATCTGATGGTCTGTAGTAAAACTCCATTCCAAAACAAGACCAT
Source organism: Hanleya hanleyi (assembly GCA_036873755.1). Classification (NCBI taxonomy): domain Eukaryota; kingdom Metazoa; phylum Mollusca; class Polyplacophora; order Lepidopleurida; family Hanleyidae; genus Hanleya; species Hanleya hanleyi. Next base: position 67,150 of record JAVTVY010032617.1, read on the forward strand.
AGATGTGATGTCCAGGTGAAATTGTAGTCAGTGGTTGAAGAGTCATTCCCCTGAAGTTATCTTCTTAGAGACTAACATGGAGTTCCGATGTTATCTGTAAAATTCGATCTCTGGTTAATTACGGGTTGAAACTCTCCAGCGGTTGCTTGCACAGGTCATTTGGGACCAAGTATACAAATGGTATCTTTATATATAAAGTAGGTACCAGTAATCGATTGTTTGAGCATAGGGCAGAAGTATGCTCTTTCCGTGCTCCATAGTTTGAGAGAGTCTCACAGGTATGAGCGTGATCTCTGTTGGCCTTTGAAAAATGTAGATTCTTCCATGGTGAATAAGTGCAGAGCGAGACATAGATGATCTGACCATGAGCGATGCTGCAAGGTAGACTGATTGGGAGAAGAAAAATTGATATTGAAAAGAGGGGACCTTATCTGGATTATACCAGATAAACATGTGTCATGCCAGAATACACATCTAGGGTGTGTGTAGAATAAACACAGAGCTAAAGACAGCTGGAATGTACTAAGTGGCAGATATGCAGATGATCTCATCTGCTGGGCAACCAAATAGTGTACGTGGGATAAGCACACAAAACTTGGCCTTGGGGATAAGGGCCAGATAATGTGTCAGTGCAGCTGCAAAAACAGGACCAAATACTAAATATTTAATCCATCATCAAGGTCACTACGACCCTAACATCTTGAAATGGTTAAAAATCATCAAGGCGAGACGATGTGTCATGTACCAAAAAATTGTCTAGGTCACTGAACCCACAATCAGGAAATATTAAAAATAACTCTTTTTTTTGTGTCAGTAGATTAATTAGGGGGACACGATGTGTCATGTACCAAAATGTAGATCAAAATCAAAGTTCAAGGTCACTGTGGCCCCAAAATCATGAAATTGTTAAAATCATGATTTTTTGTGTCTGTAAATACGTAAGGGGAGATGATATGTCGTGTACCAAAATTTAGGTTCAGTTCAAAGGTCAAGGTCACGGTGACCCCAAAATCAAGAAATCATTAAAAGTCACATTTTCATCTCTCCGGCATATATGCCCGGGGGATATAGCCAAGGAAATCTGTCCGTCCGTCCATCTGATCGTCCGTCCTTTCGTTCGTCCGTATTTCTTGTCAACGCAAATCCTCCTACACTTTTGATACGGTTCATATGATACTTGGTGGATATTATCAGCACAGTCTGATAATGCTCATATGCTCTTACCACTAACGGAGAATTTTTCCTTGCGGAGTTATTGCCCTTTAAAAATACTGTAGATTAAATGATATCTTGTCAATGCAACTCCTATACTTTTGATACGGTTCACCTTTTACTCGGTGGATAGCATTGGCACAGTCCGGAGATGCGCATGTGCTCTTCCCATTGATGGAGGAATTTTCCGTATGAAGTTATTGCCCTTTACAGTTCAAAGTACTGTAGATCCGTCCGTCCATATTTAGTGTCAAAGCAACTCCTCCTGCACTTTTGAAATGGTTCACACGATACTTGGCAGATATGATCAACACAGTCTGAAGATGCGCATGTGCTCTTCCCATTGACGGAGAATTTTTCCTTACTGAGTTATTGCCCTTTATAGTTCAAACACTGTAGATTAAATGATATCATCTTGTCAATGCAACTTCCACTACACTTTTGATACTGTTCACACGATAATTGGTGGATATTATCGGCAGTCTGAGATGCGCATACATGGATTTTTCCTTAACGAGTTAAATATTGCCCTCTGCAGTTCAAAGTACTATAGATTAAATGATGTCAACGCATCTCCTCCTACACTTTTGATATGGTCCACATAATACTTGGTGAATATTATCAGCACAGTCCAGAGATGCACATGAGATCTTCCAATTGATGGAGGGTTTTCCTTACTGAGTTATTGCCCTTTACAGTTCAATATACTGTAGATTAAATGATATCTTGTCAAATCGACAACTTCTCCTACAACATGATACTTGGTGTATATAATAGGCACACTCTGGAGGTGCACATGTCCTTCGATATGTTGTATTGCACAACACTGATTTCCTACATGCAGAAATGTTTTCCTCTTTCTCAGTTCACGACACTGGGGTCTGGGGATACACCATCTTCTGAAGGCTCTTGTTATAAGCCCATCGAAGACAAGATCATATAATAGTTCTGTCCATTAATCCATCTATCCCATTAACATTCGTTGTCCGTGCAATAGCTCCAGTTCTCCAAATCTTCTCAATATCTCCAAACTTTGGATATACCTTACTCGCGAGGCAAAGAGGAGCCCTATTAATTTTGAGGTCAATAGATATAAGGTCAAGGTCGCATTCCCCCAAAACGGAATTCAATTTAACTGACTATATTATTAGGTTGGACTAGTCAGATTTGTCGCCCCTACATGTATTTGGCATTTGTCCTGTGGAGTTGTCTCCCTTAATTGATACATGTATAAAACACCTTTATTCAGTTAAACTGTTGTGAAATGAAAACCATGCATTTACTACTTTAACTGGGAGAGGGGTACTTTATGAAATTTATATCTGTTTATTAACTCGAGAACAAAGGTTTACTTCATCGTTTTCCTTCATGAAAAATTTTCTCACCTGAAAGGAATCTATTTTGAAGAAAATTAATATTTTCTTGTGTTTGACTACATGTATTATCAATTTCAGTGTGGGATTTGTGAGCTCTCAGCTCTTGTTTCAAGGTCACCCATAGTTACCAAGAGTTTCCCCTTTTACTTTATTATTATACGCCCGCCCAAAAGGCGGACGTATTATGTGATGGCGGTTTCCGTCCGTCCGTCTGTCTGTCTGTCTGTCCGTCTGTCCGTCCCCCGTCTCCGGTCTATATCTGGAACAGTTTTCTATCTACAGTTCTAATTTTTGATGAGTGGATACCCTATGGGGAGACGATGTGTCGCGTACCAAAATGAAGGTCGAGGTCAGAGGTCAAAGGTCACTGGCCTAAAAAACAGGAAATCACTGAAGTGTTCGTGTCCGGTCTATATATGTGAACAGGGTGCGAAATAGCCCTTTGCCCGGTTGCCCGGGGCAACCAAAATTTCCTTTGAGCAACCAAATTCTTCTTGAATTGCAATGCTTTTGGATATGTTGGTTGCCCGTACTTGCCCATGGGCAACTAGAATTCGATCTCCTATTTCACACCCTGGTGAAGGTTTTCTATCCACAGTTACAATTTTTTGTGAGTGGATACGCGAGGTGGAGGCGATGTGTCGCGTACCAAAACTGAGGTCGAGGTCAGAGGTCAAAGGTCACTGTTGCCTAAAATCAGGAAATCATTGATCATTGACAGTTTTCTATCTACAGTTCTAAATTTTGGTGAGTGGATGCCCTAGGGGGAAACAATGTGTTGCATACCAAATGTAGGTCGAGGTCAAAGGTCAGTGTGACCTAAAAATCAGGGAATCATTAAAAATTAAAAAAAATTGTGAGTAGATTCAATAGGCGGAAATGAAGTGTCGCATACCAAAAATTAGGTCAAGGTCAAAGGTCACTGTGACCCCAAACTCAGGAAATTATTAAAAATAACATTTTTTGTGTCAGTAGATACTTAGGGGGACACGATGTGTCACATACCAAAATGTAGGTCAAAGGTCAAGGTCACTGTGACCCCAAAATCGTGAAATTGTTAAAAATCATGATTTTTTGTGTCCATTGAGAAATTACGGGGAGATGGTTTGTCATGAACCAAAATTTAGGTCAAGGTCAAAAGTCAAGATCACTGTGACCCCAAAATCAGGAAATCATTAAAAATCATGATTTTTGTGTCCATTGATACATTGAGGGAAGACGATGTGTCGTGTACCAAAATTTAGGTCAAGGTCAAAGGTCACTGTGACCCCAAAATCAAGAAATCATTGTCACATTTTCATATGCCTGTCGAAGACGAGGTCGTGTAATGCGATGTTGCGTTCTGTCCATTCATCCATTAACATTTGTTGTCCATGCGATATCTCTAGTTTCAGTGTTTGGATTGGTACCAAACTTTGCGTATACCTTACTCGCATGGCAAAGAGGAGCCATACATTTGAGAACAATTTGTCAGAGGTCAAGGTCACAGTCCCCAAAAAGTGAATCAAGTTTAGCTGAATATATGTGTTAGGTTGGAATATTTAAAGATCTTTCCCCTGCATATGGTATTGTCCTGTGGAGCTGTCTCCCATGTTTGAAACCGCTACATTTAGTTAAACTGTTGTGAAATAAAAACCATACATTTACTAATTTAATGGGAAGAGGGGTCTTTTATAAACTTCACACCTGTTTATTAAGAACAAAGGTTTACTTCATCACTTCCTTCTTCCTTCATGAAAAATTCTCTCATCTGAAAGGAATCCATTTGCAGGAAAACTACTATTTTCTTGTGTTTTGACTATTGTCGATTTCAATGTGGGATATGTGAGCTCTCAGCTCTTGCTTCAAGGTCAACTAGAGGTTCCGCTTTGACCCTTGAGTTGCCGCTCCGGCATGAAGCCTATGCTGGTTGTTTTTTTAAGCAAAAACTTACGTCTCCCCCAACCTCCCACCTTGCCTTGAGTGGGCACATAATTTAAGGGAAAGTGCTATAAATGTAGCTGAATGTAGCAATAAGTATCCTAAACAAAGCTGCGCATCTAAAAATATTAATTACAAAGAGGCGATTTTTATTGTTGCAGTAACCCAGTGAGGAGTCGGGATTTATATAGCAATGAGTGGATTGTCGACATCAACAGCGTCCAACCAATGTGAAATACATGTAATTGTGAAGCATCAACTATTTCGAAACTGATCACATTATAGGAAAGATGCAAAACATACAAGAGCCACACCTATAGTATACATGCTGTACCGTATAGAAATTTCATGCATCTGCCTTCAGTAGTTTCCAAGATATGGAGTGAACAAAAATTGGACAGACAGATAAGCACATTTTGCATGGACCCACGCAAGCACTAGCTCACACCCACGCAAGCACTAGTTCACACCCAAACCTAATTAGATCATAATGCCATTTCAATGAAGCTTCCATCCAAGTTTGGTGAAATTCCGTCGAGTAGTTCTCCAGATATCTTGCAGACAAGGTATGTATAGACATGAACAATTAGATGGAGGACGGACGATGGACATGGATAAATGGACACACACACCCAAACCTAATCAAATGAGGGGGCTATCCCAATGAACCTTCCATCCAAGTTTGGTGAAATTCTGTCCAGTAGTTCTTCAGATATCTTGCAGAAAGGGCCTGTATATACATATACATGTACAAGTACATGGACAGACAGACGGACACCGAACATGGACGAACGCACACACAAACCAAAACCTAATCAGATGAGAGGGCTATCCCAATAAAGCTTCCATCCAAGTTTGGTGAACTTCTGTCACGTAGTTCTCCAGATATCTTGCAGACAAGGCCTGTATATACATGTACAAGTAGATGAACGGACGGACGGACACCCGGCACGGATGAATGCACGCACACACACCAAAACCTGATCAACTGAGGGGGCTATCCCAATGAAGCTTCCATCCAAGTTTGGTGAAATTCCATCCAGTAGTTCTCAAGATATCTTGCAGACAAGGCCTGTATATACATGTACAAGTAGATGGATGGACGGACGGACACCGGACACGGATGAACGCATGCACACACACCAAAACCTAATCAAAAAATCGACCATAGAGGTCCATGTCCCCCGCTAGCAGCACCAGTTATGGTGGATTACATCCACCATAACTGGCGCTGCTGCTGCGGGGGCCATGGACCTCTATGGTCGATTTTTTTTTGTCGATATCTCATATCATTGATAAGAGTATGATTTGAAAATGAAGATATCGCTGATGAGCTTAACATAATCTAATACAGCGGATGGCACCCATATTGGATTATGCACATCAATAAAACATAATACCAACTGTCCTTTCACCAATGTCCATGCACTCCACAAGTTTGAAGTAGATTGGTTGAATCGTTCTAGAGTTATTGTCCAGACAATATCTAAATGCTGAAAATCTAAGATGAAAATCTTGGATTACACAGGTAACTGAAAAAGCAATGACAACTGTCCTCTCACCATGTCAAGCCAAACTGCAAGTTTGAAGTCGATCAGTTGAATTATTCTAGAGTTGCTGTCCAGACAAGATGCAACTGCTTAAAATGCAACATAATCCAATATCGCTCGTAGATGGCAGCCAAATTGGATTATGCTCGTTCATGAAACACAATCCTAACCGGGATCTTACCAAGGTCAAGGGACTCCCCAAGTTTAAACTAGATCCGTTGAATCATACTCCAGCTATTGTCCGAACAAGATCAAACTGCTTAAAATCCAATGAAATCCAGTATGGCTGATGGTGGCCATATTGGATTAAGCACAACGATTCTAATCCTCCTCTCAACAATGTCAAGGCACTCCCCAGGTATGAAGTAGATCGGTTGAGTCGTTCCAGTTATTGTCCGGACAAGATCCAACTGCTTACAATCCAATATGACTGACAGCGGCCATATTGGATTACGCACATTGCTGAAAAACAATCCCAACCGTCCTCTCACCAATGTCAAGACACACCCCAAGTTTGAAGTAGATCAGTTGAATCGTACTCCAGTTATTGTCCGGACAAGATCAAACTGCTTAAAATCCAATGAAATCCAGTATGGCTGATGGTGGCCATATTGGATCAAGCACGTCCTTGAAAAACAATCCTAATCCTCCTCTCAACAATGTCAAGGCACTCCCCACATATGAAGTAGATCGGTTGAATCATTCTCGAGTTATTGTCCGGACAAGATCCAACTGCTTATAATCCAACATGGCTGACGGCGGCCATATTAGATCATGCACATTGCTGAAAAACAATCACAACCGTCCTCTCACCAATGTCAAGGCACACCCCAAGTTTGAAGTTGATCGGTTAAATCGTCACGAGTTATTGTCCGGACAAGAAAATCTAAGATCCAACTGCTTATAATCCAAAATGGCTGACGGCGGCCATATTGGATAACGCACATTGCTGAAAAACAATCCCAACCGTCCTCTCACCAATGTCAAGGTACACCCCAAGTTTGAAGTTGATCGGTTAAATCATTCACGAGTTATTGTCCGGACAAGAAAATCTAAGATCCAACTGCTTATAATCCAATATGGCTGACGGCGGCCATATTAGATTACCCACATTGCTGAAAAACAATCCCAACCGTCCTCTCACCAATGTCAAGGTACACCCCAAGTTTGAAGTTGATCGGTTGAATCGTTCACGAGTTATTGTCCGGACAAGAAAATCTAACATCCAACTGCTTATAATCCAAAATGGCTGACGGCGGCCATATTGGATTACGCACATTGCTGAAAAACAATCCCAACCGTCCTCTCGCCAATGTCAAGGCACACCCCAAGTTTGAAGTTGATCGGTTAAATCGTTCACGAGTTATTGTCCGGACAAGAAAATCTTACGGAATTACGGAATTACGGACACCGGTGTTTCTAAGTCCCCCCCCCCTACTAAGTAGCGGGGGACAATAAGGGGGCTATCCCACTGAAGCTTCCATCCAAGTTTGGTGAAATTCCATCCAGTAGTTCTTAAGATATCTTGTAGACAAGGCCTGTATATACATGTACAAGTAGATGGACGGACGGACACCGGACATGGATGAATGCACGCACACACACCAAAACCTAATCAAATGAGGGGGCTATCCCAATGAAGTTTCCATCCAAGTTTGGTGAAATTCCATCCAGTAGTTCTCAAGATACCTTGCAGACAAGGCAAGGGGACGGACAGACAGACAGACAGACAGACAACACAAACACTAGATGTCTCCCCCCAACATAGTTGGGGGAGACATAACTAGTTACCTAAGAGTTAAGCTCATTTTAGTTTATCTTTCAATATAACATGTGATATATGTTACATTCTCAGAAGCACAAAATTGTAGACCTTTCTCTGGATTGCTAACTACCAATTGGAATCGAGGCTATTAAACATCCTTGAAATTTGGACCAATGTAATTCCAGATATACGGGCGTATATTGAAGCCCCTTGGGCTCTAGTTCAATACAAGATGTCATAAATGTTACATTCCCATAAGCACAAAACCTTATACCTTTCTCTGGATTGCTGGCTACCAATCGGGACCACGGCCATTGAACAACCTCGAAATTTGGACCAGTGTAATTTCAGATGTACGAGCATATATTGAAGCCCCTTGAGCTGTGTAATCTTGTTTCGCTGCAATCTGCTATATACATGTTCATTTGATTGTGATTGTCATCTCATTACAGGTATCCACAGTGTCTGCATTTTCTGGAACTTTTGCAGTATGAACATTTCCGTAAGGAGCTGGTCAACTCTCAGTGCTGTAAATTCATTGATGACCAACAGCTGCTTCACTGGCAACACTATCAGAGGAAGAGAATGGCTCTGCTACAGGCCCAGGCAGAGCAGAACCAACAGAACATCAAGAAAGAATGATTACAGAGCAAGTTGATTGTCTAAAATTCTCGACAGAACAATTGCAACATTGTTCTGTTACATGTAGCTGGAATCATGGACAGGACAATTGCGGAGCAAAACCTGGGATCATGGAAAGAAACTTGAGCACATGTGTTTTGCAAGCTGGAATCCTGAACCGAACAATCGCAGAGCTGGTCTGTATGTTAATCACCTAGCCTTTTTGCGAGCTGGAATCTCTATCCATAAGACAGCTGTTCTGTTAGCTGGAATTCTGGAAAGAACAATCACATAGCGAACTGCAAGCTGGAATCCTGGACAGAATAATCACTGAGCTGTTCTGTAAGGTGAAATTCTGGACAGAATAATCACATAGCTCTTCTGCAAACTGGAATCCTGGAGAGAACAATCACAGAGCTGTTCTGTTAGCTGGAATTCTGGACAGAACAATCACATAGCTCTTCTGCATGCTGGAAACCTGGACAGAACAATCAGAGCTGTTTTGTATGCTGGAATCCTGGACAGATCAATTACAGAGCTGTTCTGTGAGCTGGAATCATGGACAGAACAATCAGAGCTGTTTTGTATGCTGGAATCCTGGACAGATCAATTACAGAGCTGTTCTGTGAGCTGGAATCATGGACAGAACAATCAGAGCTGTTTTGTATGCTGGAATCATGAGCAGACTAAGCACTGAGCAGGTCAGGCTGCCTGAGGAGAACTAAATTAATGCAAAGCAGGTCGAACATCTGCAAGAATCTTGGTCGGAACTATTGCAGAGCAGGTCTGTTAGGTTGGATCGTGGGCAAGACTATTTGTACAAAACTGGAGAGAACAATTGAAAAAGTGGTCTACTAGCATGACTAGCTAGAATCCTGGGAAGCTAGATTTATCACAGAGCAGATCTGTTACATGTAGGTGGAGTCCTGGACAAAATACTTAAAGAGCATGTCTGCTAACTGAAATCTAGGGAAGAAGTCTGACAATTAAGCTATTGCAGAGCAGGGCTGTTAGCTGTAATCTTGGACGGAAATATTGCAGAGCAGGTCTGTCAGCTAGAATCATGGTCAAGGCTATTGCAGTGTACAGTACCAGCTGGAATGCTGGGAAGAATTATTTCAGAGCAGGTCTCTTAAGGGGTCTGGTCCAAATTGTGTAATGCCATACCTTCCGACTTGATCCAGAGGGTCAGCATGGTCAGGGGAATGGTTCATTCGTGTAAGGATCACAAAAGAATGCATACAAATACAAATGAGGACAACGAATCCAGTGGTACAAAAGCCTGAACAATACTCAATAGATCTTTACATGAAGAATCAACCAGGGAAATGCAGGCTGCCCATCTGGCAGGAGCATGAACATAATATCTGTGCTACTCTTATTATATGATATGTTGTCTGAGTGACCGGTTGTGTTGGACTTTCATAGTTGATATACAAGTATATTTTATTTATCATAAGTAGATTGTTGAACATCCACAGTTCTGGATGACAATTAGGACTGCTGACCACCATCACTCAAGCATTTATTACACAAGCTATTTTGCAGGTGTCCATATTTATACTGGCATTACTGCAGAGAAGAAACATCACTCAAAGATATTGTCAAATATTTTGTGTTGATTAAATTCTGTAAACGTAAGGGTTGTAATGCCATTGTCTCCTTTGTTCATCTACAAGTGTTGTTGATTTGAACAGTTACTCTATCAAATATGGGATTTCAAAAGAGTAGAAATGTGAGTAGTCCGCCTTAAGACACTTTGAACTAGTACTATTATTTAATAGTTGGAAAATGCGAAAAGTGCAATATGCACAATGATCATATTGATCAGATATGTGAACCTATGTTTTATCCTCATCACCCAATGGCCATGCATGACATAAAACCCTACAATTCAATTAATTAAATCATCATAGACTCAAACCTATCTCAAGCGACCACTCAACAGAAATAGAAAAAGTGGTCTCCTCAATCATGTCAATGACTATATTACTTCATCCCTTAAAACAATAGACTTGAGTTTTCGTTAAACAGTCCAATTCAGAGGTCTGAATGGAGTTTTCAAATGATTTTTACCCCTGATTGCAGGTGGTAAAATTGGACCTGTATGAATCCCTGCAAATAAATTTGATCACCTCCTCAATGTATATGATAGGAGGAACTACATATGATCGGGGTTTGTATGATTTTGTCAACTTTACGACCCAATGGATTTGATCATCAACATTTTGGGATGAGAAATTTGTGCATTTATCATTACAAGCGTCTAGTCCGTCATTCATAATCCAGCCGTCGTCCATTAGAGAATATCCGCGTCCATAATCCAAAGACCTATTCCATTTTCCACATAACAGTATTAGCACCAAATTCAAAAGGACAATCATAGTATACATAAACCTAGGCTTGTTTCCTGCAAGAGAGAAGCGGTCAACAGTTTTCAATGATGCCGGCAAGACATCATGATGTTCCAAAAATATCAAATCCGTATCGCTGATCAGTATTCTTAATCCATAATATTCGTTATAGAGTCGTCATCTAAAAAAAGATGTATCTCAGTCACGCTTTGATTGTGACTGTTCATATGAGTACCATGAGGATCTTGAAGTACATGGGTTCATACGGCCCCTAGCCCCGGGTTAAGCGGAATTAGACACAAGTTACGAAACGTAGCGCCATAGATCTTGCACGCTACATTCGTATTTTGCTATCAGCATGCGATATGTATCGCCAAATTTGAGAAACTTTGAGTGGAGGCGCTTGGTGGAATAGCCCTGTTTTATAAGTTTCTGCAACAATGTTTTGTGACGTTGATTAAAATCATCACATTTAACACAGGATCTAGCAAATGCTACTAAGCGAGATATGTATACGCCATATGCAGGTCCCACTGGAATATTACTATTACTATTACTGTCATTAATACTTCAAACAATTCACTGCCTTCATTTTCATTTCCAAAGTCTGAACGGAGTTCACTGACTGCCAGTGAGAATGAGGCATTGTGTTGAATTGTTTCTGCCAATTCGTGCTAAGGGTTGTGGTTCTCGCAAGAAAAGAGCTGCAGCTTTATTTAGCTGTGAAATCACATTCTTGCCCATGTACTCTTGTCAATCACGGGTCAAGACCTACTCGACCGTGACAATGGCTAAGGTCTCGCCACGTGAGCAGCGGAAGATTTGTTAGCACTCCAACATGTGTCCAAGAATCAGTTTGTCATCTACATTCCAAGATGGGCAATATGCTGTTAACATGATTAAATCAAACCAACCCAATAGAGCACATTTTTCATTTACCATTGACATTTATTCAATCACCCTCTGTTCTCTGTTTTAGCAGCCTTGGTTGGATGCTTTAATTCAATCATTGATGTGCCCAAATTAATGTATCTAAAGCCATGTTCCTAATTAGCCTAATTCTGAAAGGTTCATTTACAACTAAGTTCAAAACTGCATATTAAAAGATAAACAAAATGTCTCCTCAAAATATTACACCAGTGAGTTTAATGTAATTGTAATTTACAAAATTATACATGTATCACTGTAATAAACACGGTAAATATAAATAATACAAAATTTCAATCAAAATTTGAAAATCAGAAGAAATATTCAATAAATGTATACATGTATGAACTAGAAAATAGACCTAGATACCCAACAATGGAAGATATAATAAAATACAAAATGGAATCAATTCTACCATGCAGGTCAACCAATTCTGGTTGAGTTCTCATTCTTGTTACTATCATGAACCAAATGCGAAGTTACTAACTCAATAAAACATCATGACAGTAGTCAGTGCATGTTCACCCTGACAGCGCCAACAGTCACTGGTTCCCACAACACGATATCCCCATCCACTGACCGGAATTACAGTGAATTGTTTGCTGATCTGGTTGTCACTATAACCAGCCTTGACCTACAATGCTTTTCATACAACTTGCATACATCAGCTGTCTAATGGATGTAATTCCACAACTGGACAGTTGGGATAAGCTGGGTATTCTTGATGAATAAAGAGTAGGATTCACAGCATGGAGTTGTCTGACCCAAAATACACAATAATTATTATAATCTGATCATAAATCTACCAAGATTTGTAAAAAAAATTCTCAAAGGAATGGGTTGCCCAAGTAGATTTTTGTTTATTCATGCATTTACCCTGATAGTGCAGGCTCAGTTGCATCCAGAGAGTAAATTTCAATAACTCCATACACATGCTAAATAATCTACTACTCTTGTCAATAGCCACTGTGCTTGATTGGTGGGAAATGATTATATCGAACTGGTTCCTCATAATGTGGGGGGTTATACAGTCCCCATTTGGGCGCTGGGACCTCAGCTGGAAATGGCTTGGGGTAACTGATGCTCCCTGTGTAGGCACGATTGGGTGGGAAAGGTTTCAGCGTATCTTTCTGAATCACCTCGTTTGTGTAAGAGACAAAATTGTCATGTGTCCTACTTGATGGTTTAGATGCCAGATCATAATGCCAGTTTGAGTTCTTGTAATCAGCTGAAAAGAAATAAAAGTATGTTTTATGAGGCATCTATCGAAATAAAAGAATGATACTTATATGTACACATGTAATTCAGAATACCTAATCTGGGGCTCCATGACAGCTGTCTTATTCCCTATCTATCACTAGATGCTAGAAATCGCCAGATGCCTGTTTCAGTTTGTGTAGTTCCTCATCAAAGCTCTCCCCATCCATATATATGGGGAATATATATATGTTTGACTGATAAAAGTAGTAAATATGCTTTATTTAATTATCCTATTTACTGAGTTGATATGCTAGCTTACATGGATGCATTCACACCTGTCTGCTTTTTATTGTTCTTTAAGACCGACCCTTGCATGATTCCTTGTTTCCCGTCAACATGTCATTTTGCTTGCCGCTCTTTTGTTTCTTCTTTTTTTTTCATTTATTTTCATTATTTGCATTTTTTCTACTTTGTTGCACTTTCCAAGCACAGATTCTCGCTTTGAACATGTTGAAATCAGTAAACTGTTTAAGCCAGTCTCATTTTGTTCAAAAACCCCAAAGACACATCAAATCTGATGATGGAAATGAAAAAAAAAAAAGATGAAAATAATATGATCCTGTGGAAAATCCCGCCCGAGTAGGAAACTCATTCTAAAACATGGCTACTGAATGATGTCGGAATTTATTTTGGCCCAAATGTATTTCAAAGAATGAGTAATGAATAATGAAAAGTAAGACTCTGCCCATATAACTTTTGAAAAACAAGCTAATGGTAAACAAATAATCAATTGTCATTAGCCTAATGCCTGTTTCATGTACCAGTACGAAGCTTCGACCAATCGGAAGAACCTTTCAGGAGCTCTCCAGATGAAATTGTCAAGTGAAATCTTTTCAGAACTGACAATCTGAATCCTGAATCTAAATCAAGCACCGAGCACACTGGAGAGAATAAAATTTTGATCTTTTTTAAAAAAATCAAGCAGCTCACCTTTCGACATGTGGCTATATATATATATATATATATATATATCGACATCCAGATGCAAAACAACAGAAATTTGTGGTTTATGCTCACTGTACATGTACTCGTATACCAGTGCAAACAGTATTGACTGGGTTAGCACAGATGACGTGGATGAAGATTTTTACGATTTTGACAACTCCTAGTTCAAAATAATGTTGATTGACATGATGTATTGTAAAGTAATGGCAAAAAATCAGCTCCGCTATTTCAGCAAATGTATATAGTTGTGATGGGAATTATTCAAATTGTTATTCGTATACCTGGAGATTTTTACGACCTGGCCATCAATAGTGGAACATTTATTGCAAGAGCCCAGATCAGAATTTGGGTATTTGATGATTATTCAACACATTATCAGTTTTTGCTTGATAAAATTGCAATACAAAAACACACCAAATGAGTTTTTCAAGCCATATCCATTTTGGGAATAAGAATTTTAGTGACAATTTTGTTCTGAAATTCCTACGAAGTAGTCTTTCATTTGCAAATTGTCCGGTAATCAGTGAGTCAGTCCATCCAAATCCTTTCGTCGGCAAAAGAAGGAGAACCGTTGACATTAGAACCCTGATTTTTGGCATGAACGTGCATTAGGGAACTGTTACCAGCAAGTTCTGAGCTGATCTGCTTTTGATGGAAATTTGACCTACTTAGGTGAACTTTTACATTACACTTGGACCCCCAAGTCATCTTCTCCACCCTACTTCATAGGTCCCGTTAGTCCCACTATGCATATGTGATAAATGTGGGTGCTACACTGCATATGCAAGTTTATAAACATCTCGTATAAGACACATACACAGAGCACTGAACATAACCAAAAGAAATATTGCTATCTTATCTATCTGATCGATTGTTCATTTTGAGTGTTCCTCTTTTGTTCCACTAGGATCTGCAGCATTTTTAGCTTACCGAGTATAGAATGAGGTCAATGAATATAGTCTCGATGTCTGTGGTGTTTTCACCATGTGTGCAGTACATCCAGTTGATATTCAATGAGCTCTCTTAATATTTCAGACAGTATCAGTTAATCAGATCATTAATTTAATCAGCTCAGTGCTGATTCAAACTATACAAAGGCATCAATGTTTCTTCCCCTGATCACATTTATTAAGTCCATGGATGTCCATGATTAATTTAAATAATTCAGTTCTATTAAACACCATGAACACCGGGGTTCATGGTGTTTAATAGAACTGAATTATTTAAATTAATCACTTTGTGAAAATTTAGTCTTCAAATATCCCCACTAATAACTTCCAAAGTACTCATCAAATATACTTTTCAAACAAACTAAGTTTGCCTCTTTTTTTTTCTTTTTTTTCTTTTTTATTTCATCCTGGAAATGATTTTATGACAGATGAAAGATCAATAATTTGAATAAATCTGGGGGAAAAAGCATGGATATCTTTGAAATGCAGGCGAACTCAGAAAAAATGAGACACTCTTCTTTTGTCCTACATCCTGGTATCCAAATTTCCGGACTTTACATGGCATAGCCATAGGCGTTATTAGAAGACCAATCTGAAAAATGTGGTAAAGAAATTTATGGAGAAAACAAGGAAAACCGCCGAAGTGCGATTTTCTTCAATTTACCACTGATAGTTACTTCAACCAAGTTAAATGACTTATAACCCAGTCTAAATCTTACTTAACTTGCAATATTACCGGTAGGCCTACTTGTTAAAAATTTGAAAAAAGTTAATTACTTGATCACTTGATCAATTGATCACAATATGTTAAATAAACGTCATGGCGTACAATCGATAGTGCACCTCTAGGGGTACTCGCTTGCACTTGGAGGTACATACGAGGGCTATCTCCAAGTTAAAATAGAGGGTTTTGCTCTGAATTCGTTTTCTTTGGCCTACATATCTTTATTTTCCTTTTTGTTTTTCAGTGCACGGAAGAACCAAATAATCATAGAAAACATCAAGATAATGATCCAAAGCATGTGATAGTACCGGAACAGGTGTTGAAAAAAGATGCTGCGCTGTTGTACATCGACATCTGATATCATGTTTATCCGTTTAATCGTAATTTGCAGTATGTTTATCCCTCTACTTACAATGTAGATATGCCAGGTAGTCTAATCGGCTAAAATAAAAACAGTTCACCACTTCTTAGTTGAATTTTGTCGAACGTTCACCTAAAACATGTTGTGAGGAGCAGTAACTTTATTTTCTTGAATGACGAAACTATGGTTTATAATACAAGTATGATTCTTGTGTGGATATAACCACCAACATCCCTAATGTTCCGTGAAATACAGTTTATTATAAAATAATAGATCTGAGAGTTTATCCAGGAACAACAAACAAGGCCAGGTAGATGGATGACTCCGAGTGGAGCCTTCTATACCACCAAGAGCAAGCCAGTACCCCTGGAGGTGCACTATCGATTGTATGGGCCCGTGAACGTGTGGAAGTGCTCGACTAATCTAGTCAATAAATGGAAGACTTCTATCCAGGAGTCTAGTCTATTTTTCAAGCCTAATTTGGGATATTAGGAAATGCTTTTTGTGAATTTTATTCTGTATCACCAACCTAGAGTTGATTATGAATTTTTAAGGCAAAAAAAACATTTTCGAATTTTGGAAGACCAGTAGGGAGCCTGTATCCTTGAATATTTTCAAGGACAGCCATGATTGCACTGAAGAGCTGGATATAATTTGTCAAATTAATAATGTTATATTCTTACCTCTTCGGATGGTGTTTACTCTCCGACGGAGCCAGTCTGGTGTGGTTGAGGAGGCTTTCTTTGCATACCAATCTGGGTGCTCAGCTGACCATTTCCTCCATCCAGCCTGTAGAAATGAATGCGTAACATGTGCGAAAATATAATTCTTTTGGGAGATGTATCTCCAGAATGTGCTAATAATATTCATTTAATTCTCTCAACCCTTGTCTATTATTCTGATGTGGCCTGTAGAGTAGATTGAGCATTACTGCTCCAGTCCAGAGCACAAGTCAAGGATTTGAGCATGTTCAGTGTGGCCCACCTACAGATGTAGTTAGAACAAACTGAACCCCAAGTACTGTCCTGACCTCTAATTTTGTGATATTGACACCATACAAAATCTTTGACCATACAGTATCCATATAACAAATTAAATGTCAGTATGGCTTTAGCTTGTTGAACTATAGAATAGATATATGTGAAGGAGAAAACTTACCTGTGCAAAATCTGGGTGACTGCAGTGGTAAACACTCCATTCGTTCAGTCTTGGCTGCCTAAAAATACAGATTAGAAACATGAAATGTTTATATATATTACATCCAGGGGCGTCACTAGGATTTCAAAAGGGGGGGTGCGAATGTTTTAAATTTCCAAGGATGATATAGCGAAAGTTCGTAGGGAGGTGGACCATCACCGCCCAACAGGCGAGGGTCCAGGGGCCGCCTATGCCCCGGAAGCTCCGGGATCCTAGATCGCCGGAGATGCGTTCTAAGCGTTTAACCGGATATAAATATGACCATAATGTATGCAGATTTATGGTTCTATTTTCACGTTTGTTTCCAATTTATAAGCACACATCGATGTTGAAAAAAATCACACATCATGCCTGAATCCATTGAATCCATTAGTTATTTTTAATACATATAAAACGATGACCTTCACGTCATGGAACATTAGAAACCAATATGCGTACCAATATGATTGATTTACACAAAGCTAAAATAAGCGAATCCTGTCGGACCAACAGGCGAGTGTCCAGCGTCCGCCTAGGCCACGGAAATTCCGGGGTACTAGGTTGCCAGATATGCCTCCCCCCCCCCCCGTAGATCCGTCCTTGATTTCCAATTTCTCATGATCCCAGGAATGCGCGCCTTCTAGTGGGGTCCGGAAAATTTTAAATTTTTACGCTTTATTTTCGGTATTTTAGAGTATTTTAATGCTAAACCGGGGTTTGATATCTTACATAATTTTCGTATTTCCAATCTACGGGCAAAAAGGGGGGTGCGTTCGCACCACACACACCATGGGTAGCGACACCATTGACATCCAAATGACTTCATTTTTGAAAAAGGCTTAATAGTATACCGGTGTCAATACCAAGCAGGTTAATTTGCTATAATATTGGCATAACACTACCGGTACTACTAATAATTCTATAATGGAAATGTATTTAATTTTGATACACCAACTTCGAAGCTCCATGCAAATGTATCTATTCTAATCACCAAACTCTGCTAAATAATGTTTATTTACTCACCACTGTTTTGGTAGTTTTGCTGGGGTTGACAAAAACTGATGAGCTGCTGCCATGTTATTGTGATAATGTAAGGCCTAAACTTATCTTGATGCTTAACTTGGTTATTCTTTATCACCCAGTGTAGAGAAATAACGGTAAAATGTGATAATGTTTATGTTGTCATTGTTTATGTTAGAGGAATCGTCCAATTTTTTTCCTCCGTGGCTTATTATGGCCGAGGCTGTCAACACGTGTTTACTTTACGTATCTAAGGAGAAAGGCTTCCTGGTTACCAAGGTCGCTTAAATCAACGCTGAATTCAGCGTTACTTTTCTTCAGTTTAGCAGCTGCGGCCTCAATTCATGGATGAGTGCATGATTCGGATATCCATTTCCTTTGTTACTCTGGAGTAATTTAATATTTTAACGATAAAACTCAGTTGTAACTTTGAAGAATCGGTCTGTTTTGTAAACACACCAGGGACTTCGCTCAAGTTGCTCAACTGTCAGACGGGAAGGATGGCGGCCACACTGTTTCAAGGGACGCAAAGTCGGTATCCATACTGGACAAATGTTCCTCCAAATGTTCCCAAGTACCCGAGTTCACAGGAGATGTTCAAGTAAAGTATCCTCTTAATTATAGAAACTTGAAAATGTTGAATTATAACCATGCACAGGTATTCCTATCTACCGTGTTTGCTGCAGTCGACGGACCAACACTAGAAATATTCTAGTACAGTGTTGGTCCGTCGCCTGTAGCAAATCTAGAGTGTTGGTCCGTCGATTGCAGCAAACACTGTAGATAGGAATGAACCCCATCAATCAACAACAACAACGATGTTCGACTACTGTCTGTCCCATGCAGATAATATATCCGAGACGTTTTCGTCGATATTTCGAAGACGATTCATCGTACAACATCATGACATTGACACTTCCCACAGTATATAAACAGGTCGGGGAAAGGTTGAAATTGGCCTGGATCACCCCAAAAGGGCTGATTCCGCCCAGTTTGGGTGAATGACGTCATAAATCCTCACCCCAATTAGGCTGAATTAATCGTAACCCAAAGTGATCCCTCACGTTCATCCAAAGACCACGACTTGGAAAGATAATATAATGTTCAGCACAAATGTCCCGGACCTCCTTTAGAAAACTGTAAATTTCATATTTCCATCCTGTCAGCGAAGTTTGTGGGAAGGTGAGGAATGTTGTCAATAACAAAAATAAACACAAGACCTGCAGATTACTAAACCATTTTATAGTATTTTTTCAAAGTCAAACTGTTCTCCAAAGCGACAGCGTGTTTTGGCCGTCATCTTGCTTAATTTGCCTCTGTCTTGAACTGCCAGGCATAATTAATCGATAATTCATAAAATATGAGAAATACGCGAGAGTACAAGATCAAGAGAATAAAATTCAATTCAATTCAATACCATATTGTCTTCGGCATGAGCTCTCCACAGGATTACCTCCCCTGATGCTTCTTACCGAATATGATAATTAAAAAAAAATTGATCGATTAGTTGACCCTCGATCGTGGCCTCGACTTCGACCAGAACATGGCGGTAAGAACAACGACAGGTATGAACGTGGGCGAAATATTTTTTTCCATCGAAAAACTTAAAAACTGGAAAGTTGTATCAACCGGATTTATCATTTTTTGTGAGACAACAACATATTCCACTTTCCTGCACAATTCATAAGCAAATGTACGTCATAAATTTTATGGTATCAGAGAAAACAAGGTTCAAGATTCAAAGTTTATTTGCACAACTATGCCGTTAAGGCCAAAGGCATGTTCCCTATTTTAGCACCAAAAATGGTCAGTTCATAATTTGAGATATTTATCATTGTAAAAAAATGATCACTTTGGGTTACGATTAATTGGGGTGAGGATTTATGACATCATTCACCCAAACTGGACGGAATCAGCCCTTTTGGGGTGGCCAATTTCAACCTTTCCCCTACCTGTATAAACTAGAAAATACTAATTTTGTCCCCATATTTCATTCTGTTGAGAATTCACGAAAAACACCAATACCTACCATGTTATTTTGGGACCACGATGATGTTGATATGCTAATGTTATAACATGCAGGCTTGACGTCAAAAAAAATTCACCCACACATCTGCCATTTAATTTTTGTTTTTGCGATTTATTGAGAACTACTACTTTGTCCAGTATGGATACCGACTGATACTTTGGAACAAAATTAGTACTTTTTAGATTATCTACTATGTGAAGTTTCAATGTTGTCCCATAAAGCCGAAAACTTCTTGGATATATTGGTATCGATATGATGGTACTTTGGTTATTTTAAAGATTTTAGAGTGATGGAATTAATTGAATTTTCTCACAAATTCGGGTTGATTGAATTTTAATAGCCAAGGCCTCTGATTTGCATCTTGATAACGTCAAGGTTTCGTTTGAACCAAATGCGACATGTTGACCATCTTGCATATCGGACTGCATTCCGTCCACTTTCGGTGGATATTTTATGGAAGATGAATAGATATATTTTCAATAAATTATGAATATTAATAAATATAGTTGTTTTCTTCTAATAAATTTTTTAAGAATATTTTCCTTGATATTGATCAATTTTCATAATTTATTCAAAGTGTACATAAGCTTATTCACCTACCACCAAATATCCCTCAAGCCATGAAACTGCGGTGTTTCCGAATCAGTTGGTATGGTTGCCATGTTTGTGGTAAACTAGTGGTCTGATGTACACAGGATGTTGGTTTGATGATAGCTGAAAGATAGTTGCATTTTGATAACTTTATCAAAAAACTAGAGCCTTAGGCACTGAAACGGGGCTATTTAAATGTAAAATAGGCTGTTGGAATAATTCCACTAACTCTTTGATGTTCAGTTCCATGGCGAAGAGCCATACAATTTGTAGTCTCACATATTTCCCTCAATAAAGATCTCTAGTGCATTAGTGTAATATTTAAAAAAATAACTTTTGACCGATGGGACAGACATTTATTATGAAACCAACCTGATGAAATGATAAATAATGTCTTCTCTGCATGTTACCAATATTTGTAAAATATTTTTAATTTTTTCAGATTATAGAAAGCATATCCTTCAGCAGTGTGTAAATGACAAAAGATGAATATTGAGATACAATGTAAAATCCTCATGGTTAGATGGACTGGATCTAAGCTGGGATGTATCCTCTCATGGCATCATATTATTTACATGTACCTCCTTTGGAAGGTTATAAATTCTTACAATGGTTGTATGCAGACTTGTACATGTAGCATACTGCTATCTAAACATAATGACTTGGAGTTTGACCCTATCAATTGACCCTATCAACTAAGTGAATCAAGCCATTGACCTAGGTCATGGTCATGCATGCGTCTATGCTCTAAACGGTATATAGAGGGTCTGGTGGAGGGGATGTTTGTGTGTTGGTCCCTAAGTTACATACCCTGCCGTGTATACAATTTCTGCAAGAATGGAAGCCTAGAAAATTAGAATTCTTTGTCAACATGGCAAACATATAAGTCTGCCTTAAACTATTTTCTTCTGTATATGTTAAGTGTTCTAAATAAAGTTTTTATCAACCAGCGATTTATGACATCCTTTCAGGAAAACTCTCTAAGTCAACCTCTGAATAGTATCCATTTTGTATTCATGCTCTAAAGCATGAAATCTCTGAAAATGACATATGAACATATATAAGAATAGCAGAAAATATTTAACTTCACTAATATAGACCAGGTGAAACAAAATCTAGCCAAAATAGTTGACCAACCTATCTTAGCTGAATAACTTGAGGACTTTTTTCTTCTGCTCTTCCACTCAACGCCTAAAGCAGTTAAATAAACAACCAATCACCCTGGCAACGGTATCAAATGTGCTCAAGTTTTTCCTCACTACAATACAGGACCATTAGTCCCTACGGGTGTACATGACCACACAGACCCATTATTTAAAAATTTAAAACTGTTACAATTACACAAATTAAATCTGTACTCGTGTCTTCCAATCACCCACAAATTTATTCATCATCCTGAATTGCTACCATAAAGCCTCCAGCATTATTTTATTAAACAATCAGATGTTTACCACTACCAAACACGAGGACAACAATGTAATCTATACAGACCTTTTTATAGATCTAATTTGTCATTTTATACCCTTAAAACTACTGGACCTCGGAAGTGGAACAAACTCTCTCCTCCATTCAAAGCAATTAAATCAATATCGTTAATATTCAAATCTAAACTAAAAACATACCTGATCCACACCTGACCCACATCACAATCTGTGCACGGAAACTTATGTGTACATAGAACTTTTATGGGTATTCTTCCTTTTGTTCCTTATTTCGCAGATGAATGCTTATTATATTCCTGTTTGCTAAATTTACACCACACAGGGATAGAACAAGCCCCAAGGGGTTTTAATCCCACCAATTTAGATCATCTGGCTAACTTATTCACTGTTCTTGAATTACAATGTCGTTTTTATGTTGAAGCCACTAGCTGATATAAAGTTTACAATTGTTGATTCATTGATGAATAAAATTCAATTCAATTCAATTTCCCATGAACACGATCCATTCCCATGTCATGTGTACCAGGGGTATCTATGATAGCGATACGCCTGGTTTAGAGAGGATGCTGATTTTAGGCATACCCTCTTAATGCTTCTAGAATGTAATTTCCTTGGTGACGCCACGGGCAGTGGTTCTCTCCATGTACTCCGGCTTCCTCCACCTAAAAACGTGCGTGTCATCATATGACATATAGCCTTAAGTGTGACATTAACCCTCTCACCCCCACCCACCCACCCACCCCCCCCCCCCTCCTCCCCCTCCTATGTAAATTCCTGATTTGACTCCACCATACACCTCAAATGAGAGTGAAGGTCTGAATAGCATGATTGAATTATTAATGAACTTCCTGTATCTGGTACATGTGTCTGTGGCTGTCCGAGATGTACCCGTAATTACCAATATAATGAAAAGAACAAGCACCCGCCCCACAATCTCATTTGGAAGAAATATTGTCTTTATAATCTAGCACATTTTATAATAATCTGTATAAGTTTGTATAGTTTGGATTACCAGCTGGCTTTGTCTTTCATGCAAACTGTGATGGCAGTTGCCAACCTTAGCCCAGGCCTATTTATTGCTGATATTCTAAAATACATTTTGTGTACTTTAAAGTTTCATTTATTTCACAGGCGAGATGTTCCTGAAAAATACACAAGAAGAGTTGGGAGGGGCTCCCACCAGGTTAGTTCACTGGTTTCCAAAAATAATTAAGGGTTTAGGAATGTCTTTCAAAAATACTAATACCCTCATAATATTTGCAATCAAAGCATGTGATTTAATGGTTGGTTTAGGACAAAGAATTTATGTGACTTGGTTGAGCAATTTCATCAAATAAATTTAATTCAATGCAGTGCTAGCATACATGTACTATGTAGCCAATCAGTGACCCGTATTTTTACTTTAAATTTCCGTGGGTAAATTGAAAATGGTGACTATGTGGGGTACCAGAAAAGTGATGTTTTCATCATTTTTTTTCAAAATTCTTACTTTTCTGCAAGGTAAAGTGGGCACTTTCTGCTTCTCTCCTTATTATAGTGATCTGAAAGTTCTAATCGAAGGATAGAACTAATGCACCTGTAATACATAGCACAAAACTCAAATCTCCTTCAAATAATTAAAACTATTGGAAATCAAGCATAATTGAAATATAAATTTCTGCAGTTTTAAATGAAAATTGAGAGCGCTAGATCATGATTATTGATATTCACGAGTTCTCCAAGATATCGGCATATTTTCCCATAACTCTATAGACACAGTCAAATTTGCTCATACTTACAGCACTGGACAGACAAGTGGTATGACTCCGGATTGCCAGTTCTGAGACGTGAGGAGTTGCCCAAACGAGTGGACCGGCACGAGCCCTGCTCCCAGCCATGGCAATATAACATCGGCACATCAGCCATTCCCAGGTGGAGCAGGGAACACAAAGACTGGCCTGTCTCCAGTCAGTACTACCGCAGTGGCAATCCTGTGTCAGAAACCATGAGAGCTCGGGGAATCAACAGAGTATCAAATGTTGATGAGAAGTTATACCCCTTCTCAAACTACATGACCTCCACTTACAGAAAACCAGTGTATGCCATCTGTGGGCCACTGCAGAGAGAGAAAGTATATGGGCTCACACACCAGCATAACCGTCATGGCTTCATGCCATTTGAAGATTATTATTAAATCACTGGATAAAATGCAAAAAAAAAGTATTCAAAAAATGAATATTCATGAGTGAAAAGGCATGCTGTTGTTGCTAAAACCAAGTGGGCCAAGTAAGTGTATACAATATGTTAATAATATAGTATAGTGACACTGATTACTTTAATGTGTGGGCAAGATTATACAAGAAGCAATATTTTGTTGGTTAGGTAGACTTCTTTGAATGGCAGTATGTGCGAGCTTTAATCATTGCAAGCTTTAATTATTGTTACTGGGTTATTTGTTTGGGGCCAGAAAAAGATTTTTGTACCTCCGATATGAACACGCTTAGAGTTCATTTATACCTCTTTTTATTTTGATTATCACCAAAGCTGTTTATTAAAGTGAGTGGTCTATCTCTCCATCTTTTGGAATTGATACACAATGTGATTTTATTTCATCCATGGTTCTACCAAATATATATGTGTGCAAATACTTGAATGTATTGTTTTCAACTTAATATTTAAGAGTGCAAATGCTTTTTATATCCTTTATATATACATTTTTATGTAATTCATGTTGTATCCTTTCTTATATATGTATATAGAAAATCTAAGACATAGGTTCTACTTGAAGAATTCTTTCTGCATGTTATTGAGATTGCTCCAATGATCTGGATATTGCATTGGAGAGACTGGGTGAAACAAGTGGTGATTCATGACTTGTAACTTGAATTTTTGGTCTTTCAGCGAGAAGTGTTTTTCGTTCTGGATAAGCTTGATGAATAGTTTCTGTGTTTTGTGAAACCCAGTCTTTGCATTCGAGAAATCAAAGCAGGCTCATTTGATAGGCCTATTAACAGGGCTGATTTGCTCACAATGTGGCTGATTTCAATTTAAGTACATTATCAGCACTGTTTACCAGGCTGATAAGTAGGCCCTGTGAACATGGTGAAAAGCACTGGCTGAGACTTGCCCTGTCAAAATGCAAAGCATGAATGAAACCTACTAGTTCGGAGAGGATTTTTGGTGTTCATGAACTTGAAAGACTACCCACAGATACTACAATACTTCATTCATCAACTGCAAGTTAACTTCGTTGACAGGCATTGAAGTTTGAACATTTTGGTCAAATTTGGTTGTAAAGATGGTGTTTTTATATTAAGTTTTCCAAGGTATCCGTCCATGTTAACCTAAATGATTTGTAGTTAATGTCTTCATCACAATACATGTTACAACATTCCAATTGTTTTATTTGGCATGCCACACCTGAATGGCCTTGGGAAAGAAAATTTAATGACCTGCCTGTATTCTTTTGGTCTATATTGACAGGATGGGTACAGTCCTGAAATTGAATAGAATTTGCCATTTTAATGCCAGACAAAGTATTATTACATTCCCAACATGTCAGCATATATACAATCTTTTGTATTGAAATCGGTACTACATTTTATTGGACAAATTCTTGTCATAAGATATGTCTGAATTCTGTGCCAGTGAATAGCGCTGTACTAGCCGCAGGCAATGCCTTGCCATGCAATTTCTTTTGGTTGCAATATTTCTTATAATTGAGATGTGATTGTCTTGATTAGCAATAGCTCACCTGTGATATAATGTTTTGTTTGATGACTAATTACCTAATAAATTTTGTGTCCACTTTTAGTCTGGTTTCTTGTCACTGGGAAGCGTTAACCCATAGACTTCAATAGAATAACATGCACAACCCATTTGGGCCACAGCTCACAACTCGCTGAAAACTCCACCCCAAATGCAATTTTCATACTACTGCACGAATGCACATGTGCAATTTGACGGCACTTACACTAAAAACCAGACTCTCCCCACAAACTCTTCAATGTGACACCCCACACGGCCCATTTGCAGCAAGGATAGCCCATCAGTGTCGCCCAAAGCTGCCCACTAAAATGCCCTTTTTTTACTACATGATTGGGCATGTACAGATTGACTGCACTTCCACTAACAACCGCTCCAGTTGGACCCTACCTCATGGGCACTTCAATATGACGACCCATTCAGACCATTGATGGCCCAAGACCCTACCATCGTAACCTACCGCGTGAGACTGAAAAAAAAACCCAAGGTCCCACATTCAATAATTTGCTGGAATGTTTCGAATTCAAGTTTTCCATGCACCCCATTTTATGTGCAGATGGCGTCATGCTCGCCACAATGCGGGTTATTCAGTTGCCTGGCCTGTGGGATATTGCATGGTCGATGTCTTTTTTCTTTTTTTTAGCTAAGTGTATTTCGCTTTCATATTTGGCTCTGTGTCATCATATAGAGATCCGGGTATGGTGGATAATTATGTCTCCCCCAACTATGTTGGGGGGAGACATCTAGTGTCTGTGCTGTCTGTCTGTCTGTCTGGATGGATGGATGTCTGTCTCTCTGGATGGATGTCTGTCCGTCCCCTTGCCTTGTCTGCAAGATATCTTGAGAACTACTGGATGGAATTTCACCAAACTTGGATGGAAGCTTCATTGGGATAGCCCCCTCATTTGATTAGGTTTTGGTTTATGTGCGTGCATTCATCCGTGTCCGGTGTCCGTCCGTCCGTCCATCTACTTGTACATGTATATACAGGCCTTGTCTGCAAGATATCTTGAGAACTACTGGACGGAATTTCACCCCACTTGGATGGAAGCTTCAGTGGGATAGCCCCCTCATTTGATTAGGTTTTAGTGTGTGCGTGCATTCATCCATGTCCGGTGTCCGTCCGTCCGTCCATCTACTTGTACATGTATATACAGGGCTTGTCTGCAAGATATCTGGAGAACTACTGGACGGAATTTTACCAAACTTGGATGGAAGCTTCATTGGGATAGCCCCCTCATTTGATTAAGTTTTGGCGTATGTGGGTGCATTCATCCGTGTCCGGTGTCCATCCATCCGTCCATCTACTTGTACATGTATATACAGGCCTTGTCTGCAAGATATCTTGAGAAATACTGGACGGAATTTCACCCCACTTGGATGGAAGCTTCAGTGGGATAGCCCCCTCATTTGATTAGGTTTTGTTGTGTGCGTGCATTCATCCATGTCCGGTGTCCGTCCGTCCGTCCATCTACTTGTACAGGGCTTGTCTGCAAGATATCTGGAGAACTACTGGACGGAATTTCACCAAACTTGGACGGAAGCTTCATTGGGATAGCCCCCTCATTTGATTAGGTTTTGGTGTATGTGGGTGCATTCATCCGTGTCCAGTGTCCGTCCATCTACTTGTACATGTATATACAGGCCTTGTCTGCAAGATATCTTGAGAACTACTGGACGGAATTTCACCCCACTTGGATGGAAGCTTCAGTGGGATAGCCCCCTCATTTGATTAGGTTTTGGTGTGTGTGCGTGCATTCATCCATGTCTGGTGTCCGTCCGTCCGTCCATCTACTTGTACATGTATATACAAGGCTTGTCTGCAAGATATCTGGAGAACTACTGGACGGAATTTCACTAAACTTGGATGAAAGCTTCATTGGGATAGCCCCCTCATTTGACTAGGTTTTGGTGTGTGTGCATGCGTTCATCCGTGTCCGGTGTTCGTCCGTCCGTCCATCTACTTGTACATGTATATACAGGCCTTGTCTGCAAGATATCTTGAGAACTACTGGACGGAATTTCACCACACTTGGATGGAAGCTTCAGTGGGATAGCCCCCCTCATTTGATTATGTTTTGGTGTGTCTGCGTGCATTCGTCCATGTCCGGTATCCGTCCGTCCGTCCATCTACTTGTACATGTATATACAGGGCTTGTCTGCAAGATATCTGGAGAACTACTGGACAGAATTTCACCAAACTTGGATGGAAGCTTCATTGGGATAGCCCCTCATTTGACTAGGTTTTGGTGTGTGTGCATGCGTTCGTCCGGTGTCCGTCCGTCCGTCCATCTGCTTGTACATGTATATACAGGCTTTGTCTGCAAGATATCTTGAGAACTATTGGATGGAATTTCACCAAACTTGGATGGAAGCTTCATTGGGATAGCCCCCACATTTGATCAGGTTTTGGTGTATGTGTGCATGCATCCATCCGTGTCCGGTGTCCGTCCATCCGTTCATCTACTTGTACATGTATGTACAATGAAAATCGCTTCTTTGTAATTAATATTTTTAGATGCGCAGCTTTGTTTAAGATACTTATTGCTACATTAATTTTACAGCACTTTCCCTTAAATTATGTGCCCATTCAAGGCAAGGTGGGAGGTTGGGGGAGACGTATGTTTTTGCTCAAAAAAACAACCAGCATAGGCTTCATGCCGGAGCGGCAACTCAAGGGTCAAAGCGGAACCTCTAGTTAAAAACTAGTAACTCGGCTTGACATCAAAGGGAGTGACTTTAATTGAGCCAAAGATGAAAGAGAAATACACTTACAAAGAAAATATATAAAAAATACAGATCAATTTAAAAAATATATATATTCCTACGAAGTTGGGCTCTCATTTGCAAATTGTCCAGTAATGAGTCGGTCCATCCGAATCCTTTCTCCGGCAAAATAAGGAGAACCGTTGACATTAGAACCTTGATTTTTGGCATGAACGTGCATCAGGGGACGGTTACCAGCAAGTTCTGAGCTGACCTACTTTTGAGGATACTTAGGTGGCATAAAAACCTCGAAATTGGCAAAAAAAATCATAATTTATTGAAAATATTTCTGGTACCATTTTGTTCTATCGACATCAGGCGGACGTGTGGGACTTTGTTCAGAAACGATGGACGGACGGGAAAAAAAAGGGGGGGGCAAGGGGTGGGGGGTAAGCGATCGTGTGAACGTAAAAAAAAATATCTCTAGTACGGAGAAAAAAAAAAAAAATAATCCAAATACGAAGAACGAAGAAAAAACAATTCGTGAAGAATTCAAGTGTGTCTTTATTAGCTACCACGCTGTCTAATAGTGTTGTTAATGTCAGTACATGTCAGTACGTTGGAAATTGTCCATAGTTGACAATTAACATATTTCATGATATATTATTTGTGGTCCACGGTGAGCGGTTGCTGCCACGCCGTCATCATTCATAGCCTCCATGTTGTTGCACTCATGATCACATCATTCTCCACAACCGGGTTGTTTCGACGCACACAGAAGAGCTGAATCCGCTAGAGTTGCGTCCCCTCTTGCAGGCACGGTGTGAACGGGAACGTAAATAACGAATCTCACAAAACGAGGAACGCAAAATTATAACTTGGTGGAACAGAGAACAGAGAATTAAAAATAGGAAAATACGGTGAACGTGGAATACGTCCAGAACGTATGTACGCAAAATTAGTTTTTCTCAGAACTGAGAACGGATCATGAAAATTACCCCAAAACGGAGTACGAAAATACCCCTCCAAATACTCAAAATAATCAAACGCCAATAATTCCATTTATTGCCCAAACCGACACCTGCTTTGATTTATGCCTTGATCTCTGTCAGAGATATACAATACAAACGTTAAACGCCAGTTTAAAACCAAAAGTTATCTCCCCTGGGGAGTTATCCTCCCCAGGGAGTCCTCTCCCTTCAGGGAAGCTCTCCCTACTCTCTCCTGGGGAGTTATCCTCCCCCAGAGAGTAGTCTCCCTTTACGGGAGCTCTCCTGCTCAGCCTGGATATAAAAGCCAGCCCCCACCATACTCTTCCTCTTTCTCGTTTGTACCTCCAGTGGTGCACGTCAGGGAGTTTGATTGCAATACAGTTGTAGTTGTTCAAAGTTTATACAAGTTGTTGTCATACAAGTTGTTGTTCAAAGTTTATTTTCGAAATATCTTTTTTCGTAAATAATGTCTGAGTATTCTGTTCCCATTCCTTCAAATTCTTGCCATGCATGTGGTCGAATTTCGACTCGCTTGGATGCCCATACGCGTTGTTTCGTCTGTAAGGACAAAATTTGTTATAGAAATAACACGTGTAATGAATGTGTGTCTTGGGATAATGATACTTGGAAAAATTATGCTCAAGCCCGTAGGTCCTATTTGCTGCAGGCTTCTGAGAACCCCGATCTATCGGAAGTCGATAGACGGGTGGTGGAAATTTCTCTAGTTGAGGACATTAAAATCAATCAAGATCTGGGTCCTGGGTTAGATTTACCCCGTAATTCTAGAAGTCCGACTCCTTCGTCTGGGTCTGGGGAATTTATACCACCTAGTGGTACGGTTGTACGGCTAGATAATCCAGGTGTACTCGATAGCCTAGCTTCCTCGGGTCTTGCTTTGTCTGGAGGCCTTGGAAAACCGTTCCCTTTGTTCAAGCGGACAAAGGCCAGGTCTCTGCTACCGCGACACTCTATTGTTCCCGCCGGACAAAAGATTTCGTCTCCCCCACATGTCACTTCTCCAACTCCTTTGTCTGTTGGTCTTTCACCTGCCGATTATCACAATAGGAATTTACATCGTCGGTTATCGCCTTTGCAATTTAAATCTGCTGGTTCATCCAAAAAGAAATTAACATCCTTTTCTATGGAAGGGCGTTCGGGATCGGCTTTAAATGTTCGGGTTTCGGATTTACAACCACCGGGTTCGACGCCGGTTGACTCTTCACGTCATCATTCTCGCGTGTCTGATCATCGTCATGATCCTACACTACGCCGCTCTCGTTCTCGTTCTCCGGTACGTGGTATTGTTCCGTCGCCGCGACGGCCTGCTACACCATCTCGTGTTCTTTACTCTAATTCTACAGTTCGGCGTTCTCGATCTCCAGTTCGTCGTTCTCGTTCACCGAGACATCGTGGTGCTATTTTACGGGTTTATTGTTCACCGGTACGCCGTTTTCGTTCTCCTGTTCGACGTTCCCGTTTGTCGCCACGCCATTTGCCACGTCAGTCTGCGCATGCGCAGACTCCGTTTCTTGACTATACTCTCAATCAGGGTGTTCCGTCCTCCCAGCGTCATCACACCGCTCGTGCTCCGTCACCGGTTTCGACTGATTCGTCTGATGATGATAATTCCTCTGAAGCGTCGGATTGTTCGGAGGATCCTTCTATGATGGCGTTTTCTGTCAAAATGAAAGCACTTTTGGCGCTTGTTCCGGATATGCCGTCGCCATCCGAGCCGCTTTCTTCGCGTTATGCTTGTCCTACTGCGGCTTCTGCTGAGTTTGCGTCATCGTTGACGTCTCGTAGGACGTTTTCCTCCTGCGCTCCGTCTCCAGCTTGGCAGTCCAATCTGAAGTTATTTGAGTATCAATTGGAAGAGGACAACAAACTTAAGAAGCCTGCCGTTGCACGTCATCCAGTCCATGACAACATGTTGCCGGATAAAGCTCCCAAAACAGATCGAGATTTGAGTCGTTTAACGAAAGCATCTTCTTCGACTGCTGTTTCGGTACCAGCCAAGGCGTTTTCTGGTATTATGGATATGTTATTGTGCTACATCCTATGCGGATTGGTTTTTGCTGGCGTCATCCTGGATTTCCCTGGATCCTGAGTTACGTTTGGAGAATGGGTCTGCCTTGTTATCTTCCGGTCGCATCAAGTACTTACGCGGCTTCTTGGATACTCTCATTAAGGCTAACCGTTCAGTCATTCAGGCGGGTGCCTTTTCTTATGCTTCACTTTTGCAAGCGCAACGTTCTTCCTTACTTAGAGGTGTCAAATCTGACGTTCCATTGTTTATTAAGGATCAACTTCAGCGGCAGCCATTGTCGTCTAAATGGATTTTCAACAATGCTGTTGAGTCCGTAATGCCGGCGATTCGTGAAGAGCGAACTGCTCGTATGGTTTCTGCGGTTACTCGGCGTCCCGTGTTTTCCGTGGATCGGAGACCTTCTCGGGGGCGGGCTTCCAAATCCACCCAGCAGAAGGGTGTCCCTCAGCATGATTTTTGTGGCATCGACAAACCTCCAGCTAGAGGCCGGGGCCGTCGTTTCGGCCGTGGGAAATCAGGATCTAAGCGCGGTGGCTCTTCCTCCAAATGACTATTCCACCTCCGTTCACGTCAAAGATTTCCATCTACCTGCTTACAGTCATTACAGTCATCCGGTTGTGGGTGGACGTCTGCAGGTTTTCTGCGAGAACTGGAGTTTGATTACGGACGACGACTGGATTATAAGGACTTTGAAGCAGGGATTCCTGTTCGATTTCAAGTCCCGGCCAAGGCTCATCTCTCGGCCTCGTCCCTCCCGAATTCCAGTTCCCGCAGGGCATGTAAAGATGCTTCTGTCCTCTGTCGACACCTTAATCTCAAAAGGTGCCGTCAGAGAACTTCCACTGGACGACGTCAGCGTGGGTTTTTACAGCCACGTCTTCCTGGTGCCAAAGAAGGATTCAACTCCGATGAGGATGGTCATAGACCTCAAGGTTTTGAACAAATTTCATCTTGTAACTCCTCCTCATTTCAAGATGGCGTCTGTGACATCGGTTCGGGCCCGCCTCAATCATTTGGATTGGCTGGCCTCAATCGATCTCCAAGACGCCTACTTACATATCCCTATTCATCCTCGTCATCGTCGCTTCCTACACTTTGTGGTCAACGATCGGCGCTTCGAATGGCAAGTTCTACCGTTCGGGGTCAATGTCGCTCCTTGGCTATTTACCCGCATCACGTCACCTGTCATGGCATTCCTTCATCTTCGGGGTATTTTCATCGAGGTGTATATAGACGACATCGAGGTGTATATAGACGACATACTCTTGTGGGCTCCAGACGAGGACGGTCTCAACGCACAAGTCCGCTTCACGCTGTTTGTATTATGCCATCTGGGTTTCATTCCGCATCCTCTAAAGTCGGAGTTGATTCCAGCTCAAGTTCGGCGTTACATCGGGGCGGTATTCGATACTCGCCTTCAACTGGTGTACCCTCCAGAGGACCGTTGGACCAAAATCCAGGGGCTGATTCGAAGGTTTTTATCATCAACGTCTCAGACAAGACAACAGTGGCAAAGTCTTCTGGGTTTGCTCACTTCCACGCAGGATCTTACCCATTACGGACGTCTCCAGGTTCGTCCTCTGCAGTATCATCTGTCTCCTTATCTTCGGAGGTCATCTCTCAATCCTGCGGTCCCGGTATTGACGTCTCTACATCCACATCTGATTTGGTGGCAGTCTCGTCACAACGTAATGCGGGGAGTTCCGTTCCGGTTTCCTGTTCCGGATCTCCATCTCTATACCGATGCTTCCGAGACGGGCTGGGGAGCCCATCTGGACGATCTGGAGGTCTCCGGCAGATGGTCGACTTTGGAGTCCAAACTTCACATCAACCTTTTAGAGATGAAGGCAGTCATACTTGCGGTTCAGCATTGGAGTTGTCGTCTCAGCAATTCGTCCCTCCTCATAGCTACGGACAATTCGACGGTGATAGCCCACATCAACAAGATGGGTACCACTCGATCTCTCGCAACCTTTCGTCTAGTATGGGATCTCTTCGACTGGGCCCTCATTCATCACTGCCATCTTCATGCTCGCCACGTTCTGGGTCGGCTCAATGTCTTAGCGGACCGTCTGTCTCGTCCCGACACCGTCCTTCAGACCGAATGGCAACTTCATCCGGAGGTGTTCCGTCAGATTTGCAATGTGTGGGACTCTCCATTAATCGACCTGTTTGCGACGAGGAACAATGCACAGCTGGCTCTCTTCGTCAGCCCGATTCTGGACCCTCAAGCCTTCGCCATCGACGCTCTGTCGATCAGTTGGGACAACTTCCTAGCCTATGCCTACCCACCGATGGCCATCATTCTAGAAGTTCTCCAGAAGATTGCTCAGCACGACTGCGTGGTGTTGCTTGTGGTTCCGTGGTGGCCGCATCGTCAGTGGTTTCCGGTTCTGCTTCCACTTCTCACGGCTCCACCTCGACGTCTACCAGTGTGGCCCTACCTGTTACGTCAACCCCACGGGTTATTTCATCACAACCCGCAGTGGCTCAATTTACACGTCTGCAGACTATCCAGAGTGCACTCTCAGTCCAAGGATTTTCAGCGGAAGTTGCGCAAGCGATGATGTCAGCCAATCGATCTTCCACATCGCAGCTCTATCAAGCGAAATGGGCCTATTTCGTCTCCTGGTGCCGAGAACGTGATGCCAAACCCGATTCTGCCTCTGTTTCCTTAGTTGCTGACTTCCTTCTCCATCTCCATCGTGACAAGAAGTTTCAAATCAGTACCATTGAGGGGTATCGGTCTGCTTTGGCTAGGATTTTACGTCTTTCTGCAGGCATCGACGTTAGTCTAAACGACAATATCTCTGCGCTCATTCGGGCGTTCGCGCTACAGTCTCGCCGTACTCGACAGCTGTTACCTAAATGGGATATTGGTGTGGTTCTGTGTGCTCTGATTCATCCGCCCTTTGAACCCTTAGAGTCCGCCTCTATTAAAGCTGTGGCCTACAAGACTGCTTTTCTGGCGGCTTTTGCTTTGGCGTCTAGAGTGTCTGAGCTTCATGCTCTTGAGAGATCATCTATGACCTGGACGCCGGATTGTATCGTTTCGGCCTATTCCGGAGTTCATCGCGAAAAAATGAGTCTGTTCGCTTAGGTCCGTGTGCGCAACGTTTGTACTCCATTCCTGCGTTATCACACTTTGTACATGGTCTAGAAGACGACCTTCTGTTATGCCCTGTTCGAGCCATACGCCACTATCTCACTCGTACCGATTCCGGTCGGGGCTCGCGTCGTCTGTTATTTTTGTCCCTTCGTCCTTCGGCGACACGTGACATTACTAAGAATACCATTGCTTCATGGTTAAAGAAAACCATTAAGTGGTCATATCAATTGGCCATTGACGCTCCCCCGCTACTGTCAACCGCTTCGTCTCATGAAATTCGTGCCATCTCTACGTCATGGCCGTTATGGAAGAACTTATCCCTCATTGAGATTGTTCAGGCTTGTGCTTGGACAGCAAATTCCACGTTCACTAACTTCTATCTGAGAGACATGTCAGTGCAATCAGATAGAGTGACCATGCTTGGGCCTTTGGTGGCTGCCCAGCACGTGGTCAAGTAACTTTTCAAAAAGACGGGGGGGGGGGCATTTTGTATCATCGCAGCAAGTCTGACAGCTTGCTGTATCATCTCATCTCATCTCTCAAACATATCAGAAGTCCACATACTAGTTGATCACCAGAGAAGAAGTTATAGCTCAGATTGCCAATCACAGGCTCTCAAGTCAACAATCAAGCCTGACACAATGGTGAGTTATATTCTTTGCCTTTACTGCGATTCTGCTTGTGTCATTTCAGGTTAGAGCTATGATCTTCTAGATCATATCATCTGAGTCTCCTGACAGTCAACTCACACTTTCAACGCAAGAACTGACACTTTGTGAGTATTAATAATGTAATTTCTTTCAGGTCACCAGTGTCAGCAACAGTAAGGTACAGATAGTTGACAAAGACACAGAGTAGACTCAGAGGTTCCGCTGTCAACTCTCAACAGTCCAATCTGCATCAAAGATTAAAGTACACAGAGTTGGATATCAAGCGGAATGTGGACTGACTGGGGTCAAGGTGGTTTCAAAGCGTCAGGTTTGGTACGATGGCGTTCCTTATACCCTTCTCATACCTGTTTACTCCCGGATTCTTGGGCTCAGGTCCTCGTAGTCATTATGGCAGTAATTTCTCACACCACTACTACTATCACAGAATAGGACACCTTGTATGCTACCTTGGAGACAGTACTCTTCCCAACTCATACACGCTGCCCTCCAAGTGCTCATTCCTGGCAAGATTCCATGAGTCCCTGTACGGAGGGTATCTTTGTGCTCCACATCCAAGACCACAGCTACTTGCATGGAGACATGCAACAAGATAAGTAGCCACTTACTTATATTCATGATTACCTTTTTGCTTTTCTAGCCAAGGTTTCTTGTTGAATATTATTGTGTCTTGTATGTGATTATCTCAGCGGATATTCAGCCTACCATTGCAATTTCTTTAAGGCCGAGGTTCCCACCTCCATATGTTGGTAGTGAGGCATAAATCAAAGCAGGTGTCGGTTTGGGCAATAAATATTAAACATTTATGAACAATGTTTCTATTTATAACCAAACCAAACCTGCTTTGATGTAATGGCCCTCCCATCCTTCCCCTCACTCCGCCGCCTTGTACACCACAGGTCTCGGTTTATAAAAACAATGAGAAAGAGGAAGAGTATGGTGGGGGCTGGCTTTTATATCCAGGCTGAGCAGGAGAGCTCCCCTAAAGGGAGACTACTCTCTGGGGGAGGATAGCTCCCCAGGAGAGAGTAGGGAGAGCTCCCCTGAAGGGAGATGACTCCCTGGGGAGGATGACTCCCTGGGGAGGATAACTCCCCAGGGGAGATAACTTTTGGTTTTAAACTGGCGTTTAACGTTTGTATTGTATATCTCTGACGGAGATCAAGGCATAAATCAAAGCAGGTTTGGTTTGGTTATAAATAGAAACATTGTTTATAAATGTTTAATATTTCCTACAATCAATCCTATAAAAATAGATCCGAATCAAGTAACATATACCACCGATCCGAAAATCGGCAATTCCGAAATCCAAACTTTTTTCGGATCACGTACCAAATCACATGAATCCGAAACGATTTCGGATTCTATAAATAATGCGGAAAATAAACCTACAAAAGGTTTATTTGCTTTAAAAGAATAAATCAACAGTAACGTCAAATATTCTAGTAATTCTCGAATTAATTTACAGGTAATAAAAATGAAATATTATGCTTCTCACCAAACACACAGTCGCAGCCAATTTCGCAGTCAACTTTCCACTTCCAGCTCAGTACGTACTCCCCGCTAGACTCGTACCCAGCTCCAATTCGCTATCGCTCTATGCGTGTGAGTTGGGGGCTGGGTACGAGTCTATACTCCCCGCCATCCTAGCAACCAGCCTCGCTTTCATTTATCCAGTCAGCCCACTCTCGCACCCGAAATAATTGTCAAAAACGCTGCATTCAGACTTCCATTCACTAATCTAACGTTACCAATGTTTCAATCTTAATAAATTAAAATCCTAGCACGACTGCCCGGTTATTGGACACGTTTTATGAATAAGTCAAAGAGTCTGCAAGTCGGCCATGCAACCACGTATGGCCGAGAAAGTAACACTGGATAAAGGACAACATCTTTAGTGATAAATCGTCATAAAAAAATATTGAAGAAAAAATACGGGGAGAGACTGGGAATAGTTGAAACGCAGGGATCATCCACGGTATGAAAATGCAAGTTTGCGCCCAGTTATTGGACACTTTTTCAGTGATTAATTTATTTGAAACTAATCCACTTACTGTAAAATTGTTTCTCCCACAGTCTTTAGTAAACCTCCAAGTATATTTAAACATGAATCCGCGCTGTAGCCCACAAAGTGAGTTTTGGAATGGGCGTCGAAGATTCAACCGGTCCCAAATTTTGCAGTTTTGGGGAGTGTCCATTATCCTTGGCTGTCAATCAGTGCTATTGTCACTGTGAGCCACATGTCATGCTATCGTAAACTGGCTGCTCCCCGGAAATGTTCTATTTTTAGACGGAGTGGTGGGGGGAAATGTACATCGTCTGCCAAACTCCAGTCGTGTTGCACACTGAGATTCAGACTGAAGATTCTCCATATTTGTGGGAACATTTTCAGCCAAATTTCGTTGAATTTAATCAAACCTGCAATCAGGAATGAAACTCTGAAACTGGAGGAAATTTTCTGACGCATTTTTTCACCCAAATTTGTGAGACTATTTCCGACCCGCATGAGGGCTTAACGTGCACAAATTCCGTGAGTAAACAGAAATTTAACAGCGTGTCTTTGTAACTCAACTGTAAAATTAAATTTGTATTGCAGTTGTCATGTAATATTCCCAGAAAACAGCCCCGCTGGGTCTAGGTGTCCAATAATAGGGCCTGTCCAATAACCGGGCAGTCATGTTATATGCTTCTCTATCGTTAGCTAAATAATATAGCCCTCAAGAGTATGAGGGCTATACGTCGGCCCCAGTCACCTCCAGCGAGGGTTTTAGATAATTTTATTACGAATCACCCACCTCTGAACCTGCCGCACTATTTCAAAATCTTGCACACTATTGTGAAATAGTAACGAATATATCGCCGTCTGAATTTTCCAGTCGGAAACTTACATCTGGTTAACATGGCGCGTTTAAAGTGGAAGTCGTCTGAGAAATTCAGACGGCGATATATTCGTTACTATTTCACAATAGTGTGCAAGATTTTGAAATAGTGCGCAGGAGGGGATAGAGATTAGATGTACGGCAGGTTCAGAGGTGGGTGATTCGTAATAAAATTATCTAAAACCCTCGCTGGAGGTGACTGGGGCCGACCTATAGCCCTCATACTCTTGAGGGCTATATTATTTAGCTACTCTATCGTATGGTCGCTACAGGATCTTATACTCTCCGATCGCCCTCCGTGTTTTGTTTACATCTGGGTCTTCAAACTCTTGACCAATCGTAGCCCATCTTCCGTACTCTCTGGTGACATGACTCCAGTTGATCAATACAGCCGACTATGGGCTCTATAGGGGTACTTCGTATACCTAAATCATGAATATTCCAGCGGTAAAAGAAGAACATTTCTTTTCGATTCTCGCTTTCGATATTTACTTTTACTGATTCAATCAATTTTCTGATGAAGTTCCACTATGATGAAATAGAAATATTGCAAAGAAAAATACCCGATATACAAAAATAATTCAGTCGCTCGACGAAATTACTTCCACCGACCTGTTCAGAGCCTCTTCGTCCAGCGACTGCGAGCAAAACAGCTCGGACAGCAGCCACGAGGACCCTTCATTATTTGGCGAAATTATCCCCTAATCCGACTGAAAAAGGTAACAGTAGGTACAAAGGTATGTCAGACTTTAAAATGTCTCTTATAACGAGTCGACTTTTCTGTCAGAAATTTCGCCGATACGTTGTGAAGTTGAGAAGGGTTGATCGCTCGCTCGCTCGCTTGCTCAGACCCAACGGGTTTCTCATTTCTAGCTGACAGTTGTGCGCTGCATGCACACTTAGCTCGGATGTTTCGTCGTTGCTTTTTTAGGACTTCCCCTGTCATAATGCCGTCATTCATAGATAGTATAATTCCCGTTTAAATTGATGTCATTTAATCCAGACGTCTGGCATGAAACAGCGCGGGGAGACGATGTCACCTTTCCTCGGTTAGGCCGAGCGTCGAATTCGGGAGTGGAAATGCCGCTATTAAAACGGATGTGATTGGTCTGTTTGCAGCACTGCATATTCATGACATGACATCACAGAACATGGAGGGAGATCGGCGAGTATAAGATCCTGTAGCGACCATACGATAGAGAAGCATATAGGATTTTAATTTATTAAGATTGCCAATGTTTCAAAATATTAAATAACTCAGAAACAAAATATTTACATGTTCTGACGACAATGGAATATAGCTGAAACACAAGCTCAAACTTCAACCCCAAGGATATCCCCACAGCTTAACCAAGATGAATGACTTCGCAAGGCATATGTGCACGAATGTAAATTCGATCAATATTCATTCAAAACAACAGAATATGAAACAATTCACTTAAGCTGAACATGGAAGCAAGTATGATACTGCTTTAGAAAGGTAAGATGAAAGATATACATACATCACAACATAAATTATACTATAATTCCACTCCGGCCAGTTCCCACAACAACATAGCTGACTGTAAAATATTTTAAAAATAGAATTCCCCGAGAGACTCCATCCAATTACAACACATATAAGGGAAGTGGGAAGAGGTGCCGACATACTGACTGCGTCACATGACTTCACAGAATAATCTTCTGGTTAACCTATTCTAAACACATTATATATCATAATCAGAACAACAATTTGCAAGCTTATAATTTAAAATACAACCATATTCAACAGACCACTCCACGTCACACTAGAGGAATCAGCAATGGCGGACCTCGTTATGCACGGGATAACGAGAGGGCTGATAGGAAAATGAGCAATGGCGGACCTCGTTATGCACGGGATAACGAAAGGGAAATTGGAAATATGTTTTGTTGTAACCGGGCCAATCAAGGAGAACTAAGTGCTCCTGATTTTGCTGATCGGAGTAATATTATCTCCATGGGAGGGGGACAAGAGTTTATTATTCCGGTGGATTCCAATGCTGAAATGTGGCATGTACAGCATGATGAACCATTGATTAGAGAAATGGTTCAGGGTCCTTCTCTCAATCGGAAAATTGCTATAAAGGTCGGACCTTACAATGGTAAGGAAAGCTGGGAGGATTATTTAAATAAGTTAAATTTGGTAGCTTCCGACAATGATTAGGAAGAAGCAGAGAAAGCAGCTCATCTTGGAGCAAAGTTGGAGGGTCTAGTTTTGGAAGTTTTGGGGGATCTTCCAGTCGCAGATTGTCAAAGTTGGGATCAGTGTCAGCATTATCTAGCCGGTTTGGTAAGACAACTCAGACTGAATTAGCAGACTTAGTTTCAGAATCGGTGGAGAAAGCGGAACGAGAAATTGGAAGAACTGGAACAGGCGTTGAGACGTCTGGTAAGGCGTGCATACCCAGATGCATCTGAGAAATTACGTGACAGTCTTGCGCGTAACAAATTCATGGAGGCATTAGACAACCATGAGCTTCGTGCAAGTGTCACACTCCTGAATCCAGCGTCTCTAGCATGAGCTGTGGAAAATGCCCGTAGAATGGTAGATATGAGGTATTTTTAGAAAAGGAGAAAATGGTTTCCTTTGAATCTAGGTTCAAGGCAGCCAGGATGGTAACTGATCTCCATACTCTCAGTCGCATGGTAGGTGTTTTACCTGTGATGAAGAAGGACACATTGCTAGATATTGTCCTCAATCTGAAACGGTGAGGTCTAGAAGGCCACGTGTCAGATGTTACAAATGTGACGAAGAAGGTCACATTGTCAGAAATTGTCAAAATAGCGTTCCATTTTGCCGAG
Source organism: Hanleya hanleyi (assembly GCA_036873755.1). Classification (NCBI taxonomy): domain Eukaryota; kingdom Metazoa; phylum Mollusca; class Polyplacophora; order Lepidopleurida; family Hanleyidae; genus Hanleya; species Hanleya hanleyi. Next base: position 108,341 of record JAVTVY010032617.1, read on the forward strand.
TCGTCAAAATGATGGTGCTGGGAATGCAGGGGACTTGCAGAAAAGGGCTGCAGATTCTGGCACTGAGAATATAAGGGCGGAAAACGGGAGACGGCTGTAGTAGGGGGTGAAATTACAGCTGACACTGTTCATGACCCGAAGGTTATTACATATGTTGAAAAGAAAGCAATGTACGTTCCTGTGGTGATAAGTGGAATTTCTATCAGATGTCTGATTGACACTGGTGCGAATATCACCATTCTGAAAACATCTCAGTATTGGACCATTCCTTCTTCCTGTCGCCCACCTCTGTCAAATAAGAAGGAGAAAATGTTTTTGGCGGGTGGTACAGAGGTTGAATTGTTGGGAAAAGGGAATTTTGAAATTTCACTAGGAGGACAGGTGTTTGTACCTGACGTTTGGGTGGCAGATATAGAAGTGGATGGTCTAATTGGTTTGAATTTTCTGTTTAAATTTGACTGCCAGATTGAGGCACAAACTGGAACAGTAACGATAGGGAAAAGAGATATTGTATGTGGATACGTATCCACAGAACGTTCAAGTAGCTGTTTTAGGGTGGCTGTAAAGGAGACTACAGTCATCCCTCCAGAAAGTGAGGTGATCGTGAAGGCTGACGATCACGGATGTTTTCTCACAGGCATTGGTGTCACACAACCTGGCCAGTCATGTTTAATGGATCAGGGACTATATGTGGCGAAATCTGTAGTAGGGGTGAGTGCTTCAGATTTGCCTATTCTTGTCATGAATTGCTCAGGTGAACCGGTTATAGTGTACAAAAGTACTCATATAGCACAGTTGGAGCTTCTGGAGGAAGGCACAACTGTCAATGAACTGGACATAAGTGGCTTCGATCCTGAGGAGTCTGGTAACACGTTATTAGTGCCGCCTCATCTCAAAGACCTGTTGGAGCGAAGCTCCGCAAATCTTGATGATGTTCAAAGACAGAAAGTTGAACAACTTCTTGCTGGAAATCAGTGTGTGTTTGCAAAATCTTCTAGTGATCTTGGGCGGGCGAATATAGTGAAACATACAATCAATACTGGAAATCCGAATCCAATCAGACAACGTCCTAGAAGGCTGGCGCCAGTGAGGCGAGAACAGGCTGACACAGAAATTCAGAAGATGTTGGATAATAAGGTAATTACACCATCCATTAGTCCTGGGGCTTCGCCGATCGTGTTAATTAAGAAGAAGGACGGTTCTATAAGATTCTGTATTGATTATCGTCGCCTGAATAGCTACCCCCTTTCCAGAATAGACGATAGTCTGGACACATTGTCTGGATCCAAGTGGGTTTCCACTCTAAATTTGGCAAGTGGAGGAGAGTGACAGAGAGAAAACGGCATTTTTAACAAATTCTGGGCTTTATGAGTTTTTGGTTTTGCCGTTCGGACTCTGCAATGCATCTGCAACATGTGAACGGCTTTTGGAAAGAGTTCTGGTGGGTCTTCAATGGCAACTTTGTCTGGTCTATATTGACGATATAATCGTGCTTGGTACTACTTTCGAGCAAAGTCTGGAGCGATTACAGACACTACTTCGTCGTCTGAAGGATGCCGGACTTAAATTATCACCTAAAAGTGCCATTTCTTCCAAAAGTCGGTGGAATTTCTGGACGTGGACTGGCCAGTTCCATATACTGTAACAGAAGTACGTAGTTTCCTGGGTTTAGGTGGGTACTACATACGTGATGTGAGAAACTTTTCTAATATCGCTCGTCCTCTTCATTGATTGACAGAGAAAGGCAGAGTTTTTGCTTGGACATCTGAGTGCCAAGAAGCCTTTCAATGTCTCAAATCTGCGTTACTGACAGCTTCAATTTTAGCTTACCCAAGTAGGGATGGCTATATCATTCTTGATACGGATGCTAGCAATAGCGGTGTTGGAGCTGTTTTATCTCAGGAACAGGACGGCCACGAAAGGGGTTATTGCTTATTTTAGTAAAACCCTTGGCAAAGCTGAGAGACAATACTGCGTCACTCGTAAAGAGCTTCTGGCCATAGTTAGAGAGGTAAAACAGTTCCATCACTTCTTGTTCGGTAGGGAGTTTTTGATCAGAACCCATCACGGGGCACTGACATGGCTAATGCAAGTCAAGAATCCTGGTAGCCCGTTGGATTCAGGTATTAGGGGCATATCATTTTACGATACAGCATCGGGCTGATACTGCACATGGAAATGCAGATGCCCTGCCGCGACGACCATGTCGCGATTGCAAGAAGTGTGACCGGCTTGAGGAAATGGCTCAGTTGGAAGAAGAGCCTGTCGTGACAATTAGAAAGCCTGAAGGTGGTTGGCTTGAAGACCGTGAAAGCAGCGGTTCTGGGATTATTGACTCTAAAGTTAATCAGTTTCGTGCTGGTCGTTTGGGTAAAGCTGACTGTATCGCTGAGCCTGAAATTAGATGGGTGGAATCTTACTCGAATGCAAAACTTCGAGAAATGCAACTGTCCGACCCTATATTGAGAGAGGTTATCGTGTGGACTGAAAAGTTGGACGGTAAACCTAAATGGTCCGAAATATCACATCTACCCGACCTAGTAAAAGCATATTGGGGACAATTTACCAGGCTGTCTTTGCTAGATGGTGTTTTATTCCGGCGAAGTGATGTTGGTGGTTATAGAACCGCGCGGCAGTTGGTGGGCCCAAGGGTTTGCAATTTGAAGTTTTTCATGAGCTTCATAGCAGCCCAACTGCTGGACATTTTGGTCAAAAGAAAACCATTGACCGGATCAAGCAGAGATTTTAGTGGGTTGGTTATCGAAAAGATGTTGAAAACTGGTGCAATTCTTGTGATATTTGTGCTGCCAGGAAAGGGCCATCGAAACGGCCTAAGACAGATTTACTACAAATCAATCGGGTTGGGGCACCCCTTGAACGTATTGGGATTGATCTTCTTGGACTATTTTCTCCGGCCACAAGTGCTGGGAATAAATTTGTACTGGTAATTACTGATTATTTTTTACCAAATGGACAGAAGCATATGGTATTAAGCGACAGGACGCCGAAACTGTGGCTGGTGTTCTGGTCGACGAATTCATCTGTCGGTACAGTGTACCGTTGATGATTCATTCCGACCAAGGCCGACAATTTGAGGCTGATTTGTTTGGCAATGTGTGTGATCTGCTTGGAATTAAGAAAACTCGAACTAGTGTCATTCACCCTCAGTCTAATGGACAGGTTGAGAGGTACAACCGCACATTACTTAACATGTTGGCGATGGTATGCCTTGATAATCCTGCTGAATGGGATAGGAAGTTGGGCCTGGCTATGTTGGCCTACAGGAGTCTACGCAATGCACCCCATCGGTTTTATTGTTGGGCAGAGAGCCATCTCTCCCAATCCATTTGTTGGTTGGTCAATCTCCAGATGAGGAATCTTTCAAAGAGCCCTTCCCTTATATGTGTTGTAATTGGATTATGTTCAAACACTCAAGGAGACGTTGTGGCAAATTCACGAATATGCACGTGAATATCTGCGTTTAGCTGCTGAACGGCAAAAGAAATACTATGATCTTAAAGCCACGTCATTTCGGTACAAAGTAGGAGATCCGGTCTGGCTCTATAGCTGGAAGCGAGAAAAGGGAAAATCTCCAAAACTCCAGAGTCCATGGAGGGGTCCTTACTTAGGATGAAGTTACATATAAGATACAGAAGAACAGGCGGACTGCCTCATTATGGGTACACCACAACCGATTGAAGCTCTATTTGGGGCCCAACACTCCATCCTTTCTTAACTTGAAAGTTAAATCGGAGAAAACGGTCTTTGAGGAACCGAAGAACAGTTTGGATGAAGTTTTACAGGGTGAAGGTAACTTCCATACTGATGTTGCAGACATCAGGTTGGGTAGAGGCAAAAGGTAAACACGGTCCCCAAAACGGTATGGGTGGTACTGATGCCAGAGTGATAAGAATTGGGTTCACCAATATTGCCAGATTTGAAAAAATAATAATAATAATGAAACAACAACAGCAACGCTGCCATGTTTTCTTTACTTGTACTAACTTTATTGAGATGAGAGAATCTGAGCCCCATTGCCAAATCGGTCATAAAATATTTTCCTCGGTCTCCAATTTGAGAAGACATCAGAGGGAACAACATATCAGGAAGAATCAGATAACATGCCGGTACTGCTGCTACAGCGCTTCCCACCAAGCAGACGTGGATGGGCACAGCCACAGGCGTCATCCCAAGCAGAGGTGCCCCATTTCATGGTGTACATTTACAGCAAGAACCAATGAGAGGATGGTGGCGCATGAGATCGGCAAACATCCCACTGGGAAGTCTAAGCACACCGCACCATGTGAGATGGGTCGGCTAACTAGTTGCCATCAGAGAGACAGGTCCCATCGCTCAGTATCATCAGTTCTGATGGATGACACCTGTTGGCTGGTGAATCGGTAGTAGACGTTCCCTTGTATGTGGAGCTTGAAGAAGGGGAGCTGTTTCCAGAGGGGGAGGTGACAACTGCGGAATTGGATGTGGCAAATTCCATTATACAGCCGACACAGGTTCGACCGCGGGGGAAGAACTTGGCGCTACTGAGGCAGCAAATTGGTGTAACGAATCTTTGGTATAGGAAACCAATACGGCCTCGAGTAAGTTGTTGCATTCGCCCTCGATGGAGGCCCGTACGGAGGGTGAAGAGCCGGATCCTTCCTACAAAAGATGCCTTCAGACAGTACCATCCTGTTCCGATGACCAAGGATGCCGCTACACAGACGGACACGGTGACAGTCTTGTTATTTCCCTCTTGTGGACAATTGGCGCAAATTTTGGAGTGAACTTCCTTCTTTCTGTAAATAGTTTCAAAATTATAATTAAAATTACTTATTTTTGATGTAACAATTTTTAATGCATATTGGTCTAGCTGTTCGGAGTTATATCACAAAGACATGATAACATTTTAAGTGTGACGAGTGGTCTGTCGAATATGGTTGTATTTTAAATTATAAGCTTGCAAATTGTTGTTCTGATTATGATATATAATGTGTTGGATTGAGTCTCTCGGGGAATTCTATGTTTAGAATATTTTACGGTCAGCTATGTTGTTGTGGGAACTGGGGTGGAATTATAGTATAATTTATGTTGTGATGTATGTATATCTTTCATCTTACATTTCCAAAGCAGTATCATACTTGCTTCCATGTTCAGCTTAAGTGAATTGTTTCATATTCTATTGTTTTGAATGACTATTGATCGAATTTACATTGGCGCCTTGGAGTTGAAGTTTGAGCTTGTGTTTCAGCTATTTTTCCGTGTCGTCAGAAGATGTAAATATTTAGTTTCTGAGTTATTTAAAATTGTAACGATCACACACTCTGGCCACCATATAATGTAATTGAAATACGCTATAGTGATGCTCAGAACATGTACCTGTCAGGATAGCGGTCAATTATACACTTCTCAGACATCTCAATACTTCTTGGCACATCTCGGTACTTCTCAGTACGATACTTCGATATAACGTCTAGGATTCTGACACCACAGATATAGAGAGATATCTGACCTCATATATGTTCAAGTTTCAACATAATAAAGGTATGGTTTTGTCATCTATGAATACTCAAAACATCAGTTGCACCACCCCGTAACTTCTTACGGGTATTACGGCTTAGGGTTATTCATCTCTAATTGTCATCATAGGACAGATACATCTATAACACCCCGTAACTCTTTACGGGTTTCTTACGGGTGTTACGGGTTATGGGTTTTTATGGCTCATCTCTAAAATGCATGGGACATCTGTTTGGTGGGGTAAGGCTTCTTTATTTGTCACTCAGTGCCATATCATCAGTGTGATAACCCATGTTGTACCTTATTGGCAGGTCTTCTCAGTGAGAAAGCTCAGAGCAATCTGTCATCAGTGAGAGAGCCAAAGGCTATCTGCTCTCAAGTCGTCTTGTCATCGCATTTATACTCCTCCGCTCGTGCGGTCATTCGGTACAACTCCACCTATCGGGAACTTTCCCAACTACCAAAACACTGTACAACCACCCATAAGAGTTCACTCTACGTCTTATCAAACATTTCACAGTCAATAATTCCAAGGGAATAAATAACTATTATGCCTCTGAGAATAATCAGATCGTTAGTTATCACTAACAGCGACACTGAATAGTCATAGCAAGATACGAATCTGTCTAGATATATCATCATGAAACAACATGGCGGACATCGGCCAGAACTTGTCTGCAAAGATGCATAAAAACGGCTATAACTCCATAAAAGAATTATGTCATCACCTGTCAGCAAATGCTAATGACCTGTACCAAACACTGATACAATCCATCGAGAAAACAGCTGTTAGAATTACTCTGAATTGATCAGGTGGGCGTTTTATAGGCATAACACGAAAATTAGGCCATCGATAACACATTTACATGTTAGGCTTCTGTACTGGAAAAACGATCTCAATAGAACTCACAATAGAACAGAACAGTACAGCATAGGCTGGTCGTCTCACTACCCTCTGCTTAATTGTCAGCCTTCCACGGCGACAATAAACCACAAAACAACAAATCTATAACTTCGAAACAGCAGAAAGTTACATTACGCTTATCATTTCAACAAAAATAGATATACATGTACATTGCTCACTTACTGTCAAAATAATACCGTTATATAGAATTCTGTGTGAAGTAGGTTCTCACCAAATAACATTTCAGGTTATCTCAGAATTATATACAAGTATTTCGAGTAGATTTATACATGAATATTATCATTATCAATGAGTATGGATAATGTTCCACCATAATGGTTTAACCTTAGCATTCATTTTACATGGAAATATAACATCTATCTCAGTTATGTACAACTATATTTACTGGTGGTCACACAGTCAGAAATACGACCTTGTTAGCGATAATTTGACTGAAACATCTAATGTACTCATATGGTTCTGATGCGGAGATAACACTCGCCAAATAACATTTAGGTTAACTCAGAACCATAGAATAACTACTAAGTTTAGATGTATGTTTACTTTATGACTACAGATAGATAGAATATAAAAATAACATTTATTTTACTATTCTCGCTTGTCAGGTCAACTCCTTTTTGAGGGTACGGGTTCAGAACCTCCTGGTCTACCATGATGCTTCTGAGGCTTCCGTATTTCAGCCATCTTCTGGAGGAAATCGGGCCTGGCTGGACTGGCTGGTGGTAGCAGGGGCCGCTTTGAGACAACAGACTTCAAATGATTCAAACCTTTTTTATGGATTTTGAAGGTGCGATGACGGTCTGTGGTTTCCGTGGATGTGATGGTCTTCTCTGGAGGGTTTGTCTCTTCCGGGTTGGAGGGCTTTTTGGGAACTGTAGGCTCATCAAGGTGTAACACCTTTTTCATCAGCCCAGTCACCTGGCCATCTCGTTGCCGCCCCTCAAGAAACCCATTCACTCTCGACATCAGATTGAGAAGATTTTGGGACTGATGCTTCATGGCCTCAACAAGAGTTGCTTGACTGTCAAAGCTCCCCTGGAATAGTGGTCGCATCACATTCGCCTGAGCTGTGAGGCTTTCTTCAAGTTTGGTTGCTGATGTTGTGATGGTTGATGCACCCCTTGTCGTACGGCTCACATCTGTCTTGAATCCTGATAAAACTGTGGTTAGTCCTTTTAGGCACTCATTCAACACACTATAACGAGTGTTCATGGACGACATCTGAGCAGTCATCTCACCCAGATGACTATTGGTTATCATGAATTGATTGGCCAAAGGGCGCCACTCCTGCTCTGGGGGAAGTGGTTGTTTCCGGGCAGCGACGATAATTGCATTTGTGATGGATTCTACAGTGCTCCTCGCCGTACTCTCGATGAACTCTCCAATAACGGATATTGGTATCGAGGCCTGTATGTTCGTAGGTGAGATCATTTCCGCTGAAGGTTGAAGACATCTGATAGGAGTAGGTATTGTCACAGGAGACAACACAATAAGATCGTCAACCTCTTCTGGCGTCGCATGCAGCTCGACCAACGGTTCTTTTGCAGATTGACTTTGACATCCAGAGAGGCCTACATCATTGTCAACAGATTTTGATGAGTCATCTTTGTCAGGTGTATCACTGACCATTGTGCAGGGGGTAGCAGCCGCACTTCTCATCTGATTGAATAGGCCAGGATTTTCCTCGATCAGTGACATAACAGCCTCCAGTGTCTCGTTCTGAGATGAGTCATCTTGGGACATGACCTCTATCACAGGGGGAATGTGTGGAGTAGAAGTCTCAGCATCGATACTTCGCTGGGGAACTCGTGGTGTGGAGTTACCCGACACACTTCTCACTGCTGACCGCTCTCGATGACCCCTTCCATCATAGAACTCCATTGCCTCATCAGGACAAACAACAGTGGCATCTGCCTTCTTCAGGCTGTACATCTCCAGACTGCCACAGATGGAGGAGCTGACATCTACAGTTGGATGTTTCTCACTGATATGCCTCTTAATCTCTTCTGCCTTGTTGGACTTCTTTCCACAACATCTGCATGAGAATGGCACCTTCTCGGCTGGGAGATGTTCGAGAACTTGGTGGCGGGTCATCATGGCTTTGTCCCCTCTATAATCACATTTTGTGCACTTGTACACGGGACCCCTCTTAGCACGCGCCTTCTTTGCTTTCTCTGACATCTTGGATTTCTGTAAGACATGTGAAAAATGCACATACTTTAGAATGGAACCCTCGTAACAGTTGACACAAATGACAGCATAATAAACAGATTTCATGATTGAGATATGACAGTGAGTGACACAGTAAAGGGAAACGTGTGGTAGGGAGTATGAATTAGGACTCGTCTGATTCATCTCTATCGCTTTCTCTACAGCCTTCTGGGCCCACTTATACCTCAAATCACCCCGGTATGGCTTCAGTTTATTATGGTGAACTAATCGCTTAGTTCCCTTCGCATCAATCTGTATTACGTAATCGAGGTCATTAACTCGAAACGTCACGATATAGGGCCTCCTTAAGGACTCTAGAGCTTAACGCTCTGCCCCTTCTTTCGCATCTCGTGGAGATACCACACGTAATCGCCAGGCTGATATTGATGTAACGTCCCTTCAGCCTCATAGGATTTCTTCTGTCGTTTCACTGCAACCTTCAAGTGCTTGCGAGCAAGGTCATGCGCATGCTGCATCTTGTCTCGTAGCTGATCAACGTACTCGCCATATGACGTGATCTCACTATTATCAGAGGTACCACTGCCATATACCACTTCTGCAGGACGTCTCACTCCACGGCCTAGCATCAACAAGTTGGGGTCAGCCCGGTAATTTCATGTGGATTCGCTCTGTAAGCAGCAGCGAGACATCCCAAATGAAGGTCCCACTCTCGTTGTTGGCCTCTCAGGTAAGCACGAATCATCCTCACCAAGGTTCGGCTGAAAAGCTCAACTTTCCCATTACACTGTGGATGTCGGGCAGATGTCCGAGTTTTCCGTATTTCGAGTAACCGGCAAAGCTCGACAAACAATACACTTCGATAATTAGAACCATGGTCACTATGTAAATCTAGTGGACATCCACGTCGGCTGATAACTTCATCTTAAATCTTCTGCGCACACGTGACAGCAGTCTGATCTGGTATGGGGAATATTTCAACCCAATTCGTGAAGTAATCAGTCACCACAAGTATAAACCTATTCCCACGTGGCGTCTCTGGGAAAGGTCCGAGAACATCTGACGAAAGTCTGTCAAGCGGTGCTCCGACTCGCATGTCTCCAAGAGGAGCTCTAGGGGTATGGGTAGGCATCTTATTCGCTGCACACCAATCACATCGGCTCACCCAGTTATTTACGTCTTCATGGATACCCCACCAATAGAACCTCTGCAGCGCTTTCTCTCTGGTCTTCTTTCGACCTAAATGCCCAGCAAGAATGCTGTTATGCATCTGCCGCAATACATGGTCTCTCGAACTCAAAGGAACTAGAAATTGCCAATGTGACTCACTCACATTTTTACGGACAAATCTCCGGAATAAGACCCCGTCTTTGACGTCTAAATTGTCCCAGCAATTCCAGTAATGCCTAGTGGCTGCATTCGACGCACAAACTTCAGATCCATAGGGTCGTCTTCTTGTTTCGAACCATCTCAAAACAGGCATATATTTGGGTCATCTAGTTGCTTCTTGCGTAACGTGGACATGGCATACCCCTGTATCCATGGAGTCTCGGCCACTCTACCACACACATCTCGAATGTTACACCCTCTGCTTAGGCTGACGTATCTACTGACTTCATCACGACACGTAAGCCAGAGTGTCCACACTAACCTCAGGAGTCGTCTGAAAAAGGATTTTGTCTCGTATTCCGCATCTACTTTGTTTACCTTAGAAACGTCATGTTTAGGAAAGATACCTCGATTTCCCAAATCATTGTTCTCACTAAGGCCTTCTAAAGTGATGACACTCAGGAATAACATCACCATCTTCATAACGTACTCATACACACGTTTGCATATCTTCACAAAGACTGAAGGTCGCATACGAACTGTAACATCAGTGGCAACTCTCCTCGATTCGTCTTCAGTTTCTGCCTTAATCTTTTCCACTAATGAAGATTGGCCCTCTCTCTTCTGGCACCGCGTACATGGACCACACTTTAGAGATTTGTCCTGCTCCGAATCTAGGCACTCACAGTCTCTAGGATTCGGGCATCGGGACATCGTCAGCATTCCCACGACGTTTACCAGGCCGGTACTCAATCTCAAAATCGAATGCTGAAAGGATCTCTATCCATCGAGCAATCCGATTTTTTGCTCCTTTAAACTGAACAACCATCGCAATGCTTGATGGTCTGTTCTCACCAAAAATCTCTGACCCAACAGATAGTGCTTAAAATACTCCGTGAAGTATTTTACCGCAAGCAACTCTCTGTCAGTAACACAATAGTTCTTCTCAGCCTTATTCAGTGAATGACTCGCATAGGCTATGACACGTTCTTCTCCGTCTTGTACCTGAGATAGAACTGCTCCTATGCTGACATCACAGGCATCAGTATCCAGTATGAATTTACTATCATCTCGTGGATGTGCCATAATATGTGGACTCGTCAAGGCTTCTTTGATTCCGTTAAATGCCTTCTGACAGTGTTCTGTCCATCTAAATGGCTGGTTCTTCTTTGTTAACTCAGTAAGGGGTTGAACCATTAGGGAGGAATTCCGCACGAAACGTCTATAGTAAGTTCCCACCCCTAATATGGCCCGTACTTTTGTCACGTTCTTAGGAACAGGCCAATTCAGAATTTATGACATATTATCGGTGTTCGGTAAAATGCCGTGTTCTGAAATGACGTGACCCAGAAACATTACTTCTTTCTTCAAGAGGTGGCACTTCACAGGTTTTAGCTTCAACCTAGCCTCTCGTATCCTCTGAAGAACTTCTTTCAATCGTTCTGTGAGCTCGTGGAAAGATCGACCATATACCACCACATCGTCAAGGTAAATAAGACATTTGATCCACTGTAAACCACTGAGAGCTAATTCCATAACACGTTGGAAACAGGCTGGTGAATTTGAGAGCCCAAATGGCATGGTCGTTTACTCGAACAGACCAGATTTCGTGCAGAGCGCGGTCTTAGGAATGTCTTCTCCCCGTATTGGCACCTGATTATATGTAGAAGTTAGGTCGAGAGTGGAAAACCATTTCAAACCTTCTAAAGCGTCTAAACAGTCCTGGGTACGGGATAAGGGGAACGCATCTTTACGAGTTACCGAATTCACCAGGCGATAGTCGACGCATGGCCTCACTGACCCACATTTCTTCTTCACTAGCACTATCGGAGAAACCCATGGAGAAGTTGAAGGCCTCACACTTCCTTGCTTCACTAACTTCTCAAGTGCTTTCCGATTTTCACTCGCAAATGCTAGAGGCAGTCGTCTGGGTGACTGCTTAATCGGTTTAGCATCTCCAGTGTCAATAACATGCTCAGTGAGATGTGTTAGTCTCAAATCAGTATCGTCTTTAGAAAACACATCTTGAAACTCAGTCAAAATCTTTCCCATAAACTCGGATTCATCTGACTTCAGGTCCTTCACTGTCGTATTGTAAAGCTCAGTAAGATGGGGCGGAATACAGAATGAGACAGCTCTCTCATTATCGCCGGTATTCACACCGTTAGTCATCTGTCGGGTTACTTCAGGCTTTGCAACAGAGACACGGGACATCGAAAGTCTTCGAATACAGTTATAGTCATCACCGGCCATCTCATCTTCAATATCAACTAGCACTTGGATATCGGAATTTGATACACTCTCAGCATACCCCACACAAGTATCCTGATTTATCGACTTTGCCTCAGGGAAAGGATTCAACAAACGCACATTTGCAGTGACATTATTAGCAGCGTCAACAATACTGGAAGACAAAATTAGTCTTCTCAGCAAAATGGGGAAATGGTTCTATAACCTCCAGCATCATCATTCTCGCTCCTGTCAATACGGACATCTATGATAGCTTCACTCATTCCCGGAATGAAGTAATGATCTGCAGCATGCACTTTCCTCGCTCTAGGTGGAGGAATCTGCTTTAATGGAATTTCGACATGATCCAAGATCATGTATCCCTCACTCAGTAAGAGATCGGCCGCACCACCCGACCTTTTCCGCAGAATATCGGTCCCCAGTAGCACGTCATCTTCGATATCGGCTACAGCGAGTTCTTCGTCTAATTGAAGTGACCCTCAAAACATCTAGAAAATGCCCATACTCTTATGATCAAGACTTCTACCGTTTGCGCAAACAAACGTTTTAGACCCAGCATTATTTAGTTTGGGACGTCTATCCTGTGGTGTTTTTGAGAAAAAAAAACACCATTAGAAACTATAGTCTTCGTCGCTCCAGTGTCTACTGTATATGTCACATTTACACCCTGTAATGTGCCCTTAACATAAACACCTTCAGACTTGGGCCTTTGTCGTCTCAATGTCTCATGACCAATAATTTGATCATACGGATTCGTCATTTTCATATATGTCACATCAGATAGGCCTTCATCTCGTGGGACCGACTCCCGGCCTAATGGACAGGCCCCTGGCAGTTTGGTGAAACAGACTTATCACCAGTATTGACCGTATAAGTTCATTAATAGTATCTGTGTTCAAGAAAACTGATCGTAGATATATTAATGTCGGAAGCCATAAAGCATTCTTTAGCTCGACTACATACAAGAGATATCATTCATGGGATGTTTCTTTGTTTATAGAGTTGCTTGAATTTCTCATTAAAAATATCTATGTGAAATTTGGCAACACAATATATCAGCAGCATATAGGTATTCCAATGGGTACTAATTGTGCACCCCTGTTGGCTGACCTGTATCTGTTCTCTTATGAATATGACTATATGCTGGCGCTTTCAAAAACCGATCCACTCAAAGCCCGTTCCTTCTCATTCACCAAACGCTATATAGACGATCTTCTCGCTGTGGATAATCGCTATATAAATGACGCAGTGAAGGATATATATCCACCTTCACTGGATTTGAAGGAAACTACAGATAGCCCTACAGGCACATCATATTTAGATCTATATCTCTATAAAAATGAAGCGGGCATTCTCTCTCGTCGACTTTATGACAAAAGAGATGATTACAATTTCGACATCGTAAACTATCCCTTTCTGGACAGTAATATTCCAGTGGGACCTGCATATGGCGTATACATATCTCGCTTAGTAGCATTTGCTAGATCCTGTGTTAAATGTGACGATTTTAATCAACGTCACAAAACATTGTTGCAGAAACTTATAAAACAGGGCTACACCACCAAGCGCCTCCACTCAAAGTTTCTCAAATTTGGCGATACATATCGCATGCTGATAGCAAAATACGAGCGTAGCGTGCAAGATCTATGGCGTTACGTTTCGTAACTTGTGTCTAATTCCGCTTAACCCGGGGCTAGGGGCCGTATGAGCCCATGTACTTCAAGATCCTCATGGTACTCATATGAACAGTCACAATCAAAGCGTGACTGAGGTACATCATTTTTAGATGACGACTCTATAACGAATATTATGGATTAAGAATACTGATCAGCGATACGGATTTGATATTTTGGAACATCATGATGTCTTGCCGGCATCATTGAAAATTGTTGACCGCTTCTCTCTTGCAGGAAACAAGCCTATGTTTATGTATACTTTTGTCTTTTTGAATTTGGTGCTAATACTGTTATATGGAAATGGAATAGGTCTTTGGATTATGGACGCGGATATTCTCTAATGGACGACGGCTGGATTATGAATGACGGACTAGACGCTTGTAATTGCCCAGGCACCACAGAAACTGGCTCATATCTTCGATTCATCTGAGCTCTAGGTACGAACGGTTTCGCGGAAACCTGTAATTAACCAGACAACTGGTACATACAATCGCGAATAAAATGGTCACCCCCACATCGATAACGTCCAGTGAAAGCTGCATGGTTACGAGTCATCCCTGTACCTTGACCAGACACATTCAAGGGTTTTGACATGGTTTGACGTGGAAAATTCCGTCTTGGTGGTCCACTACCACTGGAATTCTCCAATTTTCCCATACGTTGATCCAGAGATCCCATCAGCTGACTCATCTCTTGCCTGAACTTTTGTATCTCGGTCACACATTTGTGCACATCAGCAGGTTTCGTCATATTTTCCTTCGGGGAATCATCAGATTTTAATTTCGTCACGACGTCCTTAGATCTATCACCCTTAGATCTAGTCTGTATACTGGACCGTACACTGTCATCAGGTATATCCGCATAATCATCACCTCCGCATTTCACCTTGCGGGCAGTTTTGCGGCTTCTTAGATTATTTCCACCCCTCTCCTGAGAACATCTATACTTAGCCTTCATAAAACGTACCACTTCAACAACAGCGTCATCAATCGTTTCCGGTTCTTTAATGTATTCCACCTGGAATCGAACCTTCTCATCGGTAAGACCATCAAGAAACCGTCTCAGTAAGTCCTCACATCGTGTTTTTCGATGATCATAAATCATAAAGTCGTTTTAACTCAGAGGCGTAGTCCTCTACAGATTCACCCGACTTCTGATTACGATTACTAAATTTAGCACCGTAAGCCTTCGAAGTTTCCACTTTACGGAATCTATCTACTAACTGACTAAAATCAGCTCTAACATCTCTAGACAACTGACCGTACACAAATTCGCCAGCTTTACCCTGTAATCTAGGGAGTAACTCATCTAATTTCTCCCTAGTTGACCAGTTTCTAAGATGAGCGACATCAATAAACCGATTATACCAAACTTCCCATCTTTCCTGCCCAGTAAATGGAGGAAGTTTGGCATAATGGTGTCCACTTCGAGCCCTTGTGCTACTTCTCGCACTTAAATGGCTAGATTCATCCCCGGTCTCATCATCAGAACTACCATCATCACGACAATCAGAAACCCTCGGAGTAGATCTGATAGGATGGGGATCAGAAGCTTGATCTCTTCTAGTACCCTTGTGTTCAGTCTTTAACTTGTTGAACGACGTCACCCATAACACTACTCAGTGCCCCAGTAAAGTCTTTCATTACCCCACGCATAGCCTCGGTTACTGCTTCAGCAACGTCTTTCTTCACATCAGACGCATATCAATCATGCTTAAAAGTAATACCTGTTGCCACCAGAGTGGTCTGAGGATGGCCTCTCTAATGGAGTATCCATATCTATGAATTTCGCACCATTTAGATCGTCTTCCTCAGTAGCGTCTACGTCACTAGCACTTATGTTGTCTTCTAGTAAGGTTTTCTCGTGTCGTCTTAGTGCTGTATGTCTACCTCGGCGTAGCCTTTTGACATTCTCGTGTTCCATCTTGTCCAAGATGGGTATAAACATGTAACGTCAGCAATATCAGACTTCTAGTTTTGTCTCAATAAATTCATCAAATGATGAATCAAAGCTAGGCAATGAGTTCGTCTCTCTGGGTTCTCCGATTCTCGTTAACGGTGAATCCCACTTCTGACACCAGAAAACGTAACGATCAAACACTCTGTCCACCATATAATGTAATTGAAATACACTATAGTGATGCTCAGAACATGTACCGGTCAGGATAGCGGCCAATTATACACTTCTCAGATATCTCAGTACTTCTTGGCACATCTCGGTACTTCTCAGCACGATACTTCGATATAACGTCTAGGATTCTGACACCACAGATATACAGAGATATCTGAGCTCATAGGATAAGATAGGTTGAACTCAAACTGCATAGATGAAGTTAACACCATGTTCAAGTTTCAACATAATAAAGGCATGGTTTTATTCGCCATAGAAGACACAAGATATATATTGTATAACGTGACGTGGTGTGATGGTACGTGATGCAAACACTCGCATTAAACTGATAAAGTAACCTCTGTGTATATAATATAACACACGAACTCTCATGGATGGTAATGGGTAGTTATGGGTGGTTACAGGTCAGTCATCATCTCTGTATACACTTCAGATTAACACCACTTCAGTGTAAATAACCTGTAACAGCATACGGGTGTTATGGGTTTTATCACTGTAATACTCCATAACTGCTTACGGGTATTACGGGTTTGTTATGGGTATACTTCCTCACTAGGTATGCTTGTAACACAGGTACAACATCAAAGTGATTACTCCGTAACTTCTTACGGGTATTACGGGTTATGGACTTGTTACGGGTTTCTACGGGTTCTGGGTTTTGTCATCTATGAATACTCAAAACATCAGTTGCACCACCCCGTAACTTCTTACGGGTATTACGGGTTAGGGTTATTCATCTCTAATAGTCATCATAGGACAGATACATCTATAACACCCCGTAACTCTTTACGGGTTTCTTACGGGTGTTACGGGTTACGGGTGTTACGGGTTATGGGTTTTTATGGCTCATCTCTAAAATGTATGGGACATCTGTTTGGTGGGGTAAGGCTTCTTTATTTGTCACTCAGTGCCATATCATCAGTGTGATAACCCATATTGTACCTTATTGGCAGGTCTTCTCAGTGAGAACACTCAGAGCAATCTGTCATCAGTGAGAGAGCCAAAGGCTATCTGCTCTCAAGTCGTCTTGTCATCGTATTTATACTCTCCCGCTCGTGCGGTCATTCGGTACAACTCCACATATCGGGAACTTTCTCAACTACTAAAACACTGTACAACCACCCATAAGAGTTCACTTTACGGCTTATTGAACATTTCACAGTCAATAATTCCAAAGGAATAAATAACTATTATGCCTCTGAGAATAATCAGATCGTTAGTTATCACTAACAGCGACACTAAATAGTCATAGCAAGATACGAATCTGTCTAGATATATCATCATGAAACAACATGGCGGACATCGGCCAGAACTTGTCTGCAAAGATGTATAAAAACGGCTATAACTCCATAAAAGAATTATGTCCTCACCTGTCAGCAAATGCTAATGATCTGTACCAAACACTGATACAATCCATCGAGAAAACAGCTCTTAGAATTACTCTGAATTGATCAGGTGGGCGCTTTATAGGCATAAAACGGATATTAGGCTATCGGTAACACATTTATAGAAGTTAGGCTTCTGTACTGGAAAACGATCTCAATAGAACTCACAATAGAACAGAACAGTACAGCATAGGCTGGTCGTCTCAATATTTTGAAACATTGGTAATGCTAGTTTAATCTTGAACGTCGCTCGACTGGGCTTACTCCGTTCAACGCAGCCTATCACGTAACAATGGAGCAGATTCCCCACAGATTTTATGGGGGCACTGTAGACTCGATTTTCTCGAAGTTCGTCCGGCATTTATCTTTGCTGTGGCTAGATAAACATCTTATGAATATTCTTCGACATTAACTTCAGAACATCTTGGCGAAATAAAGACAAATCTTATCTTAGACGACAAACATCAATGAAATCCAAACGACGGTAGATTGCTCGTGCAAAACCGTTCCAAATTTACGCGCGGTTACAGGTTTTCAAAAAGGGATATCGTGCACGGAAACGGCCAGGTTTTGGGACTGGTATAACAATGGCATTATGCCATGACGGTGGAAAGTCTTCTGTCAGCCCAAGTCTGTTAAATATGAGTAATAGTATTTCTAGAGAAGATTCCGGTAGATGTTTTTAAAGTCGATAATGAATATTATCAGGGCCTGCAGCAGAATTGTTAGCTTTCACGAGAGAAGCATGAAGTTCGTTCATTGCAAACAAAGCCTTATAGCCTTAGGGTATTGGAGGAAAATTTTATTTCATTCTTCTCTTCTCTTTTTTTAAATTTTGAAATTTAGGTACATAATGTTCTGACGTTATTGGCAATTGTTTCGCCAAGCTTGTTTGCAATTTCTACTCTGTCAGTTATCACCTGATTTCTAACTTTGAGATGATGATGAACACTGGGCTTGGAGCTTTCACCCTTAATTCTTTGAATCATGTTCTAAACTTTTGTTATAGGAGTATGTGTATTGATCTTAGAAACATAATTTTTCCAAGAATCACGTTTGTTCTGTTTCATGGTTCTACGAGCTTTAGCTCTAGTAACTCTGAGATCTTTCAAATTTCAGAATTAGGATGTCGGCAGAAGCACCGTTCAGCTTTCTTCCTACATTTCCTTGCAGTCACCAATCTACAGTCATCGTTAACCCTATCTGGCCTGGGCTTTTGGGGACCTGTCCAGGCCTGGGGGGCCGAGATGGCCCCCCCCCACCCCCTTCCTATTTATTTTTCTTATCCCTCGAGCTAGGGGGCTGAATCATACCACACTATACCCTTGGGGTGCACTCCAGGGATTCTTCCATTCGGCATGGAATAGACTATGGGTCCGTTTTTTGGCCACCAATTATCGTAAAATTTTCAGCCCAAATCACTTATATGTATATATTTTCTGAAGGAGCGTGATTAAACTATCATTTTAAGACATAGCACTGCTATGTTATAGAAAAAAGAATCTCAAACATTCCCTTCCAGACTTGCTTCATTTTTCCTAGAAAACCCCTAAAAATGTCGAAAAATGGTCAAATTCGGCTCAATTTCCAGAAAAATCTGTATGAGCGATTTCCGTTAAACTGCATACTCACCTTGCCTGGTCCGGTCTCAACTTAAAAAGGCAAAAAAAGTGGGGGTCAACCTGCCAGTTTTTTGTCAGATTTTCTTCCCGTAAATGAGTCAAGATTTTTAGGCACACCCAAGGGGCATAACTGAGGCAGGACAAAATTTACTCCATGATCCCGATCAGCGTGTAAGCGAAGCCAGCCATCGATTTGTACATGCTCGTTTGCAGCGTTGATAATGCTGAATGGGATGGTATTATAGATATAAGCTATTAAGAAGACGGGCAGTCTATCGTATTATGAAATTAGACAGGGGCCATTACTACGAAACTGTGGAGGGCCACCTTGGGTCAAGCTTTACCAGAAAATGTAAAAAATCCAAGTTGGCCGCTTTGAAGACGTCACAGTGACGTCATTTTCAAAAACGGCATACTTGGGTTGATTTTTCGGTCGGATTTTCCGAATTTTTTATTTATGCAATTTCTCCACAAAAACTGCATGATAAATTAATAAATATTAAATGTGATGTGAAATAAAATAGCTTTTACACAATTTTCATTGCGGAAAAGCAGAAATTTTGAAGAAATATGATAAAAACATCACTTTTCAACAATTTTCAATGATGCCGACAAGACATCATGATGTTCCAAAAATATCAAATCCGTATCGCTGATCAGTATTCTTAATCCATAATATTCGTTGTAAAGTCGTCATCTACAGAATGATGTATCTCAGTCACGCTGTGATTGTGACTGTTCATATGAGTACCGTGAGGATCTTGAAGTACATCGGTTCATACGGTCCCTAGCCCCGAGTTAAGCGGAATTAGACACAAGTTACGAAACGTAACACCATAGATCTTGCACACTACGCTCGTATTTTGCTATCAGCATGCGATATGTATCGCCAAATTTGAGAAACTTTGAGTGGAGGTGCTTGGTGGCGTATCCCTGTTTTATAAGTTTCTGCAACAATGTTTTGTGACGTTGATTAAAATCGTCACATTTAACACAGGATCTAGCAAATGCTACTAGGCGTGATATGTATACGCCATATGCAGGTCCCACTGGAATATTACTGTCCAGAAAGGGATAGTTTACAATGTCGAAATTGTAATCATCTCTTTTGTCATACAGTCATGGGTCTTTTCAAAATCTAGACCATGAACAGACCAAGTAAATTCTTGGAGTATAGCAAGCTAGGTCGCAAAATGAGATATCTAATGCGGAATAGTTCCATCAGCTGAGAACAAATGTGTATAAGAACCATCATTAAAAATACACCAAGAATTATTTGCTATAAAATCTCCTTTACAGTTCTCTTCATTATCCCAAAAGTTACTACGACCGTTAAAGTCACCCATCAATAAACATTTAGGAAGCTGATCGTAAGCATTCTAAAGTTCAATGAGACGAAGACCTTCAGAAGAAGGTATGTACACCGTTCATAATGTGAATACAGAAATCAAAGTAACACGAATTGAGACAGCTTGTACATGTATATCCACCTTTAAATCAATAGAACTATGTAAAACACCCAGTTTTGAAGAGCCGCCTGTAGCCTTTCCATGCTCTTCCAAAGCACAGGAATGATAAGGTGTATGTTACGGTACCGTAATTCAAATTTATTTTTATCTGCTTCTTTGAGAAAAGTTTCATTCAAACAGAGAGCTTAGGGTTCATAATCCTGAGTTAACAACTGAAGCTTATTTTAATTTGTCCAAACTCCTCTGCAGTTCCATTGAAGACGGGTTGGAGACCCATTTTTAGTCTATATAGTCCGGCAGCCAAACCCCAGTTTAAGCCTTGACGTGGAAATGGAGTCAACCTAACGTTTTTTGATGGATTATATATCTCCAATGTGTGCAGATTCAGAATCCGGATGATGCCAGCCTGGCATCCTTGGGCAAATCAAAATATCCAAGATGGTCGCCAGCATATGCAACATGGCCGCTGCATATCGCTTCGATTGATCGATATATGAAATTGAGCTGTATATTTTTGGTCTAAGTGTTTTTATTGCTCAAGAAATGGTGTATAGATTTATCAGTACTTCATACCACTTATAATACTACCTCCACCTTATCTCAGCAGTAGTAGGAAGACGGCAAATCCTGTTCCAAAAGTGAGGGTCCCAAATGAGGAGCGGGTGGATGACGTGGAGCTGATGTCACTTCCGGGTCAAAGGTCAAATGTCAGAGGTAGCTTCTAAGTCAAAGGTCACTTCCGAGTCGAAGGTCAAATACCAAAGGCCACTTCCGGTCATGTGAGAGCCCAGCAAGAGAGATCTCCCCCTAAAGAAGACAATACGCTGCAGTGACTTCAATGTTAATCCGATGGAGAACCCATGCATGGACATTTGCGGTATGGGTTGTGGCCACTTGTTTTCTTCATCTCGAGCTGTGGAACACGATGGGAGGGGTCTCGAGGCAAAGCTTTAAATTTTTTACTGCGCAAGTAGCGCTGGGGTAGAAATTTTGGGGTCTAGGTGGACCCCTAGTGGTCCGATTGGGTCGTGCCAGGTATCAGTGTGATGCACTCGTGGTGGAACTGACGTCATTCTGCGCATGCGCAGTAGAAAAAGGGTATTGCAATGGACATTTTGGGATTGAGACGGACCCATACTGGGCATACTGGGCTGTGGGAGGTGGCATCGTGAAGCTCTCGTGGAGGAGCGATCGACTGGTCTAATGTGTCGTCCGTTTTCAACATTCTGCGCATGCGCAGACAGAGAATGGTGGGAAAATGGGCACTGGAAGGGACGTTTTGGGGTCGAGGTGGACCAATAGTGGTATGATTGGGCCGTATGAGGTATTAGTCTGAAACATTCGTGGGGAAGCGCTCAGCGGGATGGGTTATAGGGCAGTAGAAAAAGGTTATTTGAATGGACATTTTTGGGGTCGCGACTGACCAATAGTGGATCGATTGGGCCATAAAAGGTGTCATCGTGAAGCTCTCGTGAGGAACCATCCGACTGAGCTAGTGTGGCGTCCTGCTTCAACATTCTATGAATGCACAGTCTGGCCGTAGTAAAGTAAGCAGGCATTTTAGGGGTTCGTGGGGGTCTGTTGAGTGATTGTTTGACCATCCGTGATCCTACTAGGCCATGTAGGGTGTCAGCTTGAAGTTCTCGTGTTCTCGTAGTGAGAATAAGCCTCAGCTCCTCAGAGAGCTTGTCGTAAGAGGCGACTAGCTGAGGCACTCGTGGGGCTAACGGGTGTGAAAAGGAATAGGACCCCACCCATGTGGTTCCCGGGTGTGAAAAGGAATAGGACCAAACGTCGTGATATGACTGAAATATAGTTGAAAGCGATGTTAAATCATGTTCACTCACTCACTCACTGGTGTAGACCACGACTTGAGGAATGTTCACGTCATCTGTGACGTCATTGATGACGTTAGCAGTACGGGTGGTAGCGAAAGCGGCCATTTAAGGGTGTGAAGGAAGGGATTTGGGGTAGAGATGGCCCATCCATGGTACAAATTGCCGCGAGGCATGCCCAATGCCGGTCAACGCCCGGTGGTGGTGGTGGTGGTGGTGGTGGTGTCTGTACATATAGTGATAAACACGTGTCCCTCATCAGTCTGGGACGACGAATGATATGTTTTTTTGTTGGAAGTCATGGGGAAGCGTCCATTGTGAGTGCTTGTGTGTTTGTGTGTGCGTGAACATCGAGCTTAGTTAGTTGGAAGACATGGAGACTCTGAACAGCGTCGTTATTTTCTGTCGCTGTGAGACAGAACTGTCATTGCCACAGCATCAGAGTCAATACGGCAAAGACGGTTGTGAGGCCAACGAACCGTCGCTGGTCGCAGCGTGAGCGCTCGTGGTCCATAGCTCGGGCACCAAGGATGGCTGTCATACTCCAGTAGTGGTGGGTGATAGCACACCTCTCCATCGAGTCGACTCTGTCGAGGACCGCTTCTGTGAACTCTTCCGGGATCTGGCGTCGCCCCTCGTTGTCGTCGCATCTGGAAACCTGGACCGAACCACTGCTCGGTAACCTGAATTAACCATGGTCACATGCTGTGAAATGCGAGTGGCATAGGGATGGTTCTCGGTCATGGCTCTGCAACAGTAGGAATGGGGGTGTGGGTTCCAGAGGGACGTGCTTTATAGACGATGTCACACATGCGCAGGTCGGAAATTGTGGGAAAAGGGCTCTTGGGTGGCCTTAACGCCCTAGCATAACACCTTGACGCCATGATGTAACCAGATAAGAGAACAACGACAACAACAAGGAAGACAGGTCAATCATTTTATTATCCCCAACAGCACATTATACCCACGCTAGGGGAGCCGCGTTAGGTATGTTTACAATTCTCGTAGGGTTTTGTCCAATCAAAAGCCGTCGTTTGAGAAAGTTCAATCTTCGGTCAGGATCGCTCTTGGCCTAAGCGTCGTCGGGCAGTCCAGGATACCGTTGAGGCAGCATGTTCTGTTTGCGCATTCTGTTCTTATTGTCCAGGGCCTTGGTGGGTGGTAACCCCATATTCTCTTCCAAGTGAAGCTTGGTCTTTATGATGGACTTGTGCGTGGGGTCGCCTCTCATTTCAAGCGACAGCAGGCTATACCGTTCATAGATGGCCATGGTTGTTTTCCTGATGTTCGGGCACATTTGGATGTATACATGGATGGGTTGAGAGCTCGCAGCTCTCGGAGCTCGGAGCTCTTGCGTTAAGACGAGCGTTGGGCACGCCTCACTCCCGGAGCTCCGAGCTCTTGGAGTCTGAGGTTGGAGCTCTTGGGGCTCCAAAGTGACGTTATCGTACGCATGCGCACACACCTCTGGTGCACCCGTACCCTGGTGTACCCTAAGCCCTATGGACATTGGAAATAATGCCATATCTATCAGCATTTTGAAAGCCATTGGTCATTGAGGTAACCAATAAATTCAACCCTTTATATTTCAAAGAGACGGGCATATTTTTAAGGATCACCGGCAGCCATGTTGAATCATTTTACCTGTTTTTCTTGCTTGTTATCGCCAAATTGTTGTGTGACGTATGTACTGATTAAATTTACCCCAAATTTATAGTCAAATATATCACAATCAGTGATCGAGATCATCCTTGCGACAATTCAGCATGACATAATAACTGGGAAATGCCTCAAGACGGCCATCTTGGATATTTCGATTTCCCCAAGGATGACATGGTGGTTTCGTGATCAGCGCACCGAAAAGATATAGAAACCATCAAAAAACATAAGGTGGACTGTATTTCCAACACATGTGGCAACTTGGACGACATGACCACACGGCCCCCAGCACCGACACAAGCGGCACTAGACACAAATATAGAGAGCGACGATGGAAATGCTCTGACAACTCGTATATTGGTAATTGGTGAGCTGTTTCGCTGTGACAACTCGCACACTGGGTACCGGTGAGCTGTATCGTCGTCAGATGAAAATGACGGAATTTAACACAAAAGACTAGTCTGCAAAGCCCGATGTCGACCCAGCATCAACTTCCCACAAATGCCAACATATATGCACAGGGGGCGGGCCTCGGGGACGAAACGTCCACCAGCAGAATCATGATGTTTTTGCCGGCATCATTAAAAACTGTTGACCGCTTCTCTCTTGCAGGAAACAAGCTATGTTTATGTATACTATGATTGTCATTTTGAATTTGGTGCTAATACTGTTATATGGAAAATGGAATAGGTCTTTGGATTATGGACGCGGATATTCTCTAATGGACGACGGCTGGATTATGAATGACGGACTAGACGCTTGTAACAGAAAACGGGAATGTAAGACACATAGACAGACACCTATAAATCCTGAAGAAACAGTATTCAATTCAATACAGGGAAGAGGCCTCCCGTTACGGAGAACTGTGTGACTCTGTGCGTCAGAATAAATGCACAATCAGTCGAGCAGCCTGAAAGCGTTGGCGATAGCATTTGGTCAAAGACCGCACTGCGGTGGCTCAATGGTTAGAGTGTCGGCCTCGTAAGCGGCTGGTACTGGGTTCAATCCAAGGCCGTGTCATACCAAAGTTCACCGTCGTGATATAGCTGAAAAAATGTTGAAATCCTCGTTAAACCCTATTCATTCACTCACCCGCATTTGGACAATTGTAGACCCAGATGGCAAGACCTCCAATGGAAATTCTAGGCTTAGTCAAAGAGAGAAGAGAAAGACCATAAAGCAAACGGGAAATGCATCCAAGAGTTCAAACAGATTTTCAGTTCTCTCCGATGATAAAAAATGTTGATAATTCTATTGATATTCCTGGCTCACCCACCAAAAATAACAAAATAGACGAAATTACAACACACATAAGGGAAGTGGGAAGAGGTGCCGACATACTGACTGCGTCACATGACTTCACAGAATAGTCTTCTGGTTAACCTATTCTAAAGCACATACCAAGAATCTAACGATTCGTGATATGTGTTGTATCTCAGGTACGCTTTTATTGTACCTGTTCATGTGGCAACTTGGATGATATGACCACACGGCCCCTAGCACCGGCATAAGCGGTATTAGATACAAATCTAGAGAGCTATGATGGAAATGCTCTGACAACTCGTACACTGGTAATTGGTGAGCTGTTTCGCTGTGACAACTCGTACATTGGAGATTGGTGAGCTGTATCGTCGTCAGATGTAAATGGCGGCATTTAACACAAAAGACTAGTCTGTAATGCCCGATGTCGACCCAGCATCAACTTCCCACAAGTGCCAACATATATCAAAGACCAAAAGGTCTGTACAGGGGGCGGGCCTCGGGGACGAAACGTCCACCAGCAGAATCTCGCCATATACAGGAAAAAATTACAACACATATAAGGGAAGTGGGAAGAGGTGCCGACATACTGACTGCGTCACATGACTTCACAGAATAGTCTTCTGGTTAACCTATTCTAAAGCACATACCAAGAATCTAACGATTCGTGATATGTGTTGTATCTCAGGTACGCTTTTATTGTACCTGTTCATGTGGCAACTTGGATGATATGACCACACGGCCCCTAGCACCGGCATAAGCGGTATTAGATACAAATCTAGAGAGCTATGATGGAAATGCTCTGACAACTCGTATACTGGTAATTGGTGAGCTGTTTCGCTGTGACAACTCGTACATTGGAGATTGGTGAGCTGTATCGTCGTCAGATGTAAATGACGGCATTTAACACAAAAGACTAGTCTGTAAGGCCCGATGTCGACCCAGCATCAACTTCCCACAAGTGCCAACATATATCAAAGACCAAAAGGTCTGTACAGGGGGCGGGCCTCGGGGACGAAACGTCCACCAGCAGAATCTCGCCATATACAGGAAAAAATTACAACACATATAAGGGAAGTGGGAAGAGGTGCCGACATACTGACTGCGTCACATGACTTCACAGAATAGTCTTCTGGTTAACCTATTCTAAAGCACATACCAAGAATCTAACGATTCGTGATATGTGTTGTATCTCAGGTACGCTTTTATTGTACCTGTTCATGTGGCAACTTGGATGATATGACCACACGGCCCCTAGCACCGGCATAAGCGGTATTAGATACAAATCTAGAGAGCTATGATGGAAATGCTCTGACAACTCGTATACTGGTAATTGGTGAGCTGTTTCGCTGTGACAACTCGTACATTGGAGATTGGTGAGCTGTATCGTCGTCAGATGTAAATGACGGCATTTAACACAAAAGACTAGTCTGTAAGCCCGATGTCGACCCAGCATCAACTTCCCACAAATGCCAACATATATCAAAGACCAAAAGGTCTGTACAGGGGGCGGGCCTCGGGGACGAAACGTCCACCAGCAGAATCTCGCCATATACAGGAAAAAATTACAACACATATAAGGGAAGTGGGAAGAGGTGCCGACATACTGACTGCGTCACATGACTTCACAGAATAGTCTTCTGGTTAACCTATTCTAAAGCACATACCAAGAATCTAACGATTCGTGATATGTGTTGTATCTCAGGTACGCTTTTATTGTACCTGTTCATGTGGCAACTTGGATGATATGACCACACGGCCCCTAGCACCGGCATAAGCGGTATTAGATACAAATCTAGAGAGCTATGATGGAAATGCTCTGACAACTCGTACACTGGTAATTGGTGAGCTGTTTCGCTGTGACAACTCGTACATTGGAGATTGGTGAGCTGTATCGTCGTCAGATGTAAATGGCGGCATTTAACACAAAAGTCTAGTCTGTAATGCCCGATGTCGACCCAGCATCAACTTCCTTCTTCCGGAAAATATGCTACATGATCAGGAATCTAAAGAAAATGAATCTGTTGAGATTGTAGATCCAAAAACAGTTCAAACTCGTGATTCTTTGTCCCGAATAGAGAACGGCAGTGTTGTCAACGAAAATCAATTGCTGGGCAAAGATACTACTATGCTCGATGTAACCGACAGTCGTAGTGAACATACACGTGTGCATTCTGGTGGTAACTGGAACTTTACCCCAGATGCTGATATGATTAATGAGCTCACCAAAGATGATATTAGAAATGAGCTACCCTTAGTAGATGAAAAAGGAGGTGAAGATGAAGATATTAGTTCTATTTCCGAAACAGATACACCTATGAACTTCACTCCCGATGATGACGTGATCGTGGAGTTTACTAGTGGTGAAGTTAACAACGAGCTACTCATGGAAGACGAAAGACGAGGTGACAAGGAAGTTGATAACTCCATTCCCAACACAGATACGTCTATGAACTCCAGCCCAAACAAGAACGTGGTTGCTAAACCCGTAGATAATACTTGTGATAATACTTTAGCTCACAAGAAATGTGAGCTTAAGGGAGAACAAGAAATGTATGGCCATACACACAAAGCTATGAAGCAGTTGCGAGAAGAGCAGAAAAAGGATCATAAAAGCCAGAGGAGAAGACCTTTAATTAAATGTCCATAATGGTTAAGTTGACACTCTATTTCCTAGTCTGTGTGGTCCTGTGTGTTATTTCTTTATATTAGTCCGGCAGCAGGTCGAAAAACTTGGAAATACAGTCCACCTAATGTTTTTTGATGGTTTCTATATCTTTTCGGTGCGCTGATCACGAAACCACCATGTCATCCTTGGGGAAGTCGAAATATCCAAGATGGCCGTCTTGAGGCATTTCCCAGTTATTATGTCATGCTGAATTGTCGCAAGGATGATCTCGATCACTGATTGTGATATATTTGACTATAAATTTGGGGTAAATTTAATCAGTACATACGTCGCACAACAATTTGGTGATAACAAATAAGAAAAATAGGTAAACTGATTCAAGATGGCTGCCGTTGATCCTTAAAAAAATATGCCCGTCTCTTTGATATATAAAGGGTTGAATTTATTGGTTACCTCAATGACCAATTGCTTTCAAAATGCTGATAGATATGGCATTATTTCCAATGTCCATAGGGCATAGGGTACACCAGGGTACGGGTGCACCAGAGGTGTGTGCGCCTGCGTACGATAACGTCACTTTGGAGCCCCAAGAGCTCCAACCTCAGACTCCAAGAGCTCGGAGCTCCGGGAGTGAGGCGTGCCCAACGCCCGTCTTAACGCAAGAGCTCCGAGCTCCGAGAGCTGCGAGCTCTCAACCCATCCATGTATACATCCAAATGTGCCCGAACATCAGGAAAACAACCATGGCCATCTATGAACGGCATAGCCTGCTGTCGCTTGAAATGAAAGGCGACCCCATGCACAAGTCCGTCATAAAGACCAAGCTTCACTTGGAAGAGAATATGGGCTTACCCCCCACCAAGGCCCTGGAAAATAACAAACAGAACATGCTGCCTCAACTGTATCCTGGACTGCCCGACGACGCTTAGGCCAAGAGCGATCCTGACCTAAGATTGAACTTTCTCAAACGACGGCTTTTGATTGGACAAGACCCTACGAGAATTGTAAACATACCTAACGCGGCTCCCCCAGCGTGGGTATGATGTGCTGGTGGGGATAATAAAATGATTGACCTGTCTTCCTTGTTGTTGTTGTTGTTGTTCGTTTATCTGGCTACATCATGGCGTCAAGGTATTATGCTAGGGCGTTAAGGCCACCCAAGAGCCCTTTTCCCACAATTCCCGACCTGCGCATGTGTGACATCGTCTATAAAGCACGTCCCTCTGGAACCCACACCCCCATTCCTACTGTTGCAGAGCCATGACCGAGAACCATCCCTATGCCACTCGCATTTCACAGCATGTGACCATGGTTAATTCAGGTTACCGAGCAGTGGTTCGGTCCAGGTTTCCAGATGCGACGACAACGAGGGGCGACGCCAGATCCTGGAAGAGTTCACAGAAGCGGTCCTCGACAGAGTCGACTCGATGGAGAGGTGTGCTATCACCCACCACTACTGGAGTATGACAGCCATCCTTGGTGCCCGAGCTATGGACCACGAGCGCTCACGCTGCGACCAGCGACGGCTCGTTGGCCTCACAATCGTCTTTGCCCTATTGACTCTGATGCTGTGGCAATGACAGTTCTGTCTCACAGCGACAGAAAATAACGACGCTGTTCAGAGCCTCCATGTCTTCCAACTAACTAAGCTCAATGTTCACGCACACACACACACAAACACACACACAAAGGCTCACAATGGACGCTTCCTCATGACTTCCAACAAAAAACCATATCATTCGTCGTCCCAGACTGATGAGGGACACGTGTTTATCACTATATGTACAGACACCACCACCACCACCACCACCACCGGGCGTTGACCGGCATTGGGCATGCCTCGCGGGCCATTTGTACCATGGATGGCCCATCTCTACCCCAAATCCCTTCCTTCACACCCTTAAATGGCCGCTTTCGCTACCACCCGTACTGCTAACGTCATCAATGACGTCACAGATGACGTGAACATTCCTCAAGTCGTTGTCTACACAAGTGAGTGAGTGAGTGAACATGATTTAACATCGCTTTCAACTATATTTCAGTCATATCACGTCGTTTGGTCCTATTCCTTTTCACACCCGGGAACCACATGGGTGGGGTCCTATTCCTTTTCACACCCGTTAACCCCACGGGTGCCTCAGCTAGTCGCCTCTTACGACAAGCTCTCTGAGGAGCTGAGGCTTATTCTTACTTCACAACACGAGAACTTCAAGCTGACACCCTACATGGCCTAGTAGGACCACGGATGGTCAAACAATCACTCAACAGACCCCCACGAACCCCTAAAATGCCTGCTTTCTTTACTACGGCCAGACTGTGCATTCATAGAATGTTGAAGCTGGACGACACACTAGCTCAGTCGGATGGTTCCTCACGAGAGCTTCACGATGACACCTTTTATGGCCCAATCGGTCCACTATTGGTCAGTCGCGACCCCAAAAATATCCACTCAAATAACCTTTTTCTACTGCGCATGCGCAGAATGACGTCTGTTTCCCTATAACCCATCCCGCTGAGCGATTCCTCACGAATGTTTCAGACTAATACCTCATACGGCCCAATCATACCACTATTGGTCCACCTCGACCCCAAAACGTCACTTCCAGTGTCCAGTTTCCCACCATTCCCTGTCTGCGCATGCGCAGAATGTTGAAAACGGACGACACATTAGACCATTCGATCGCTCCTCCA